>JAGHQL010000202.1:14605-44894 GCA_020080175.1 Glutinoglossum americanum | reverse complement strand
CGCCGAGGTCAATGCTCAGGGCGGGTACTATGGCAACGCGCTGCAGGCTGCTGCTGCTGTTCCTTATGGTTTCGGCGCTGCTAAAGAGGTTGTCCGGATGCTGCTGGACGCCGGCGCCGAGGTCAATGCTCAGGGCGGGTACTATGGCAACGCGCTGCAGGCTGCTGCTGCTGCTTCTGATGGTTCTGGCGCTAAAGAGGTCGTCCGGATGCTGCTGGACGCCGGCGCCGAGAAGCAGCCTCCGTCCCCACCCAACCACCTCTGCGGATGCTGACTCTTTTATATGTTGGTGTGTATTTCTAGCGTGTTCTGGAATTTGGATGATTCACAACTTTTGTAATCACAATTTGTCAGACAATATTCAAAGTCATGTGATTGGGCTAGCCGCTTTTGGGCGCCCCGATATTTCGGCGCGAAGTGAAAAGGCTGCAGAAGACGGCGGTCATATTTTGGGGCATTTTCACAGGTTAATTGCGTTCTCTCGCATGTGAAGTACTTTACGGGTTTTCTGTCATGTCGTGATGCCAAAACATTGGAGGTTAGCGGGGCTTGAACCACTCAGAGCTCATATTATTGTCTCTAGATCGTGCATCCGCTCCATGGCCGTAGAGGAAAATAGATAGGCAGTACAAATATTGTCGATCAGCAGGACGCGGGGTCCCCAGACTACCCCTTTGCACTATACCACAAGAAGACACTGGGTATTACTACATACGGGAACGAGATGAGATTAAACAAATATCTACTTGGTTTGATATCCTCCAGAATATCCTTAATCAATAGGATGAAGGGACCTGGATACGCACATATCGTTCAATTGGATCGGTATTTAGCAAACTGTCCACCAGAGGGGACAAAGCCCTACTACGTATTGTATCAGGATAGGTTCTTTTATTAGCTATTTTAGGAACCCGGGTAAAGCGGGGATGGGTATCCATATCAACTCGAAGGGCGCCGGCGGGCAGACGCTGTTGTTGTATATATAGCATAAGGCAGGGCGCGCGGGGTTGCGGTGGGAACTATTAGAACTCCGCGGTGCGCCGGCTTGGAAATTGCACCTCTGTTCAGACTTCCTCCCCGCCTGTGACAGCGCCTTCTCGTGTATATATCGTTTTTTCGGAGTGGTGGGCGTCTCGCCTTATCGCGGTTGGAAGCCTCTCGGCGGTTGGCTCTGCTGTGTTAAGGGGGGATGTGTAAGTGGCTAAGGGGGGGAGTTGCTTTTTGTTCTAAGACAGCGCTCTATGGTTTGTCCGTTATCCCTGAGACGCGGGAGATGGAAATGGGCGGGTGAGGTGGAGCGAGTGGAGTAGTGTGTTCATGAATGCCGCCAATTTAGAAAATACATCATCCGGGGATGGCGTTAGGGGTAGGGCTGGAGGCGGAAATAGGCGAGGACGGAGGGGGTGGCGGTGAATTTACCTTATAGATTATATTTTGTCTTAGCAATTTTGCCCCCGTATATGAGGGATGCCCTGATCGGCGGTATTCATACCTCCATGCACTACCTCCTCACCGGTCTATTTGCATTTCCTGTGTCTCATGCTAACGGACAAGCATAGAGCTCCTTCGAATTGTGGCTTTGAGTTCCCACTAGCCATTGAATCCCTCCGGCTGCGACGCAACGAACCCCTGACCCGGAACCGGGAACGGGAGCGGATCGGGTTCCGGGCCCGGTATTCTAAACATACATCGGAAACATCGGCCTTAATGCAAGAGTCACAGACTACAGCGTTAGGTTGGGTCTAATGCGGTAATGCGTGAGGGGTATGCATAGTAAACATAATACCCAAACGAGTAAACCAGATGTTGGCCTAGTTAACCTCACCGACAAAAAATATATTGTGTATTCTGCCTCACTTTTGGGTAGTTAATCGCTCTATTGGCCACGTCCACTCCAATCTCTTGTTGGCCAGCGATCGGTCTTCATCTGCACTTTCACGACGATCGAACTATTTCCACCTGAGTTCAAATCTATCGAGTTCCCGATCCTCATATCATTATTCAGCTGCTGCGATGCCGGTCACTGTCGAACTATTACCTGAGATTGTGGGCTGCAACCACCACCATATAGTTCACTCTCGGGAGGAGCTGCTGAAGGAGGCAGCTCGAGCTTAGTCGTCATCTATTTATTGGTCAACCGGCGAGATGGAGGGGCTAGAAAATAGGCCAACCCTAGAGTCTTCATTTCACGACCTTAACTATGATTCTATGCTCGTTCCGTATAGCAATGGCTTGGTCAACGGCATCACCCTAGAGCGTTCCAGCAAGATCTGCATCTTGTGCTGAGACTAGACGATATCTGGCTTTCAATTCTTGCACAGTTCAGTGTGTTCGTCGCCGCTAATGCTGAACACCCCCGAGCACATTTCTGGCCCATGAAGGCAAAGAGGAACTCAAGATAGACATTCGCCCACTACTGCACACACCCCTCCCCAGCAGCCTTCAAAAGATACAACAGCCTATTCCTCGTCGTCACCAAGGCCCCTAACACGCCGGCGTTTGCGGGAATGCTCGTTCGAGTTCGCAGACAAAGCTAGGACTGGGAGAGCGTTTTCATTGCAAGAGGGCTTTGAGAGAGGATTTTTCGTGTGGGATGAAGGGGAGGGGCAGGGTACCGAAGATTGTCTTAGGGATCTTCACCCACAAATTCTCTTCCAGCCAGGCCAGCGTAATCGGTCTGGGTGGCATCGTGCAAGATGTAGAAAGTTGGGGTGAGCGGGGGCTTAGTCAGCCCTTCCGAAGTTAACGTGTTCCACCGGTAAGCTGCGCACCCCAGTGAGCTGCGCACCCGACCGGGACCAATGCTCGATTTTGGACAATTACTCCACAACAACAAGATGAACTGTATTAAAATTCTACATAGAGCTACTTTGGATCTTTGCACATTGAGTTCTGATATGACCTTGAATATGGCAATTAGAACATGTTGGTGGTGCACGCTGCTGTGTAGAACTTGTAGAATTCTGAACCTGCCTTTCCTCAACACTTTCCCGCTGCTGCACTAAAAGTTGGCCCTGTTGGGCTTGTAAAACTCCTCCAGAAGCAATAAATCGGCGTCGATGTTGCTGCTTCTGCTTGCGGCGTTGGTTTGCAGTATGGAGATCAGTATTCTCCTTTGCTAAAATGGTAGCTGAGTGCATTGCGATTTGACAACCCTTAATAAGTTGATCAACTGCTCGACTTGTTGGGCTCTGAGATTGGCGGAGGAAACTTTTGATGAAGTGACCTTGTTGTTTAAGCTGAGTAACTGTATGCGGGGTTTCTGCAATCCAAGGTACTTCATCATGTGAAGTAGTTGGTGGAGAAGGTGTTTTGTTGATAACAGTAAATGATGATAAAACTCGATCAGGATTTGGTGGTATTAGACCCGTAGCCTGAAATCCGCTTTTAACTACTCATTCCGTAAAAATTGCTGGACGAATTTTGATATATATTGATAAAAAGTCTTCTTTATCAATATGATAAACTCCTTGCCGGGCAAGCTCTTGTACCTCAGTGCCGTATATCCGCTTCAAAAGAGAAAAACAACTGACATCGAGTAGTTGCAGTAGATGTGAACTATGAGCCGGCATGCAAAGAGTAATAATATGATGTACTTTGCAGTACTGATCAAATTCTGGTGTAATATGACTTCCGTGTCCATCCAGAATCAGTAACCGATATACTCCCACTGTAAATGGTTTTGTAGAAGCTTCGAAATGCTTTAACCATTCAAGTCCTAATTCATCTGTAGTCCAGCCATTGCTACTTAAAGCAATCATCCAATTAGATGGTAATTCGTGATACCAATTGGATAGATGAACCTTTCCTGCAAAGATTATAAAAGGAGGAATTATTCGCCCACTAGCTCCAATTCCCTCAATTGCTGTAACAAATTCTCGATTGCCAGGTTGTATAACAGTAGCCCGACCTACTGTATCTGAACTTGTAACAACTTTTGATGTTCCAGCAATACCCATCATAAACCCAGTCTCATCAAAATTATAGATATCCTTATCTAAAATCCCATAGAATTGACGCGTCTCTGCCACGCGTCTAAACCACATACTGATTGTTGCTCTGTCTTCGCATTTGGCACGTTGAGAATGAAATTTGCGATCCCATTTTGTTTTAAGGTCTGGTTGTGTATTGATAAACCGGTTTACCCAGTTTTTACCAACAGGTTGAGGAGGAGGGATTTGACCGCGTGCATCAAGTAATAGGTTTGCCATCCGCCGTACATTGATAAGTTGAGGAGAAAATCCTCGCTGATCAAGGTCCAAAATCCATTGCACAAGTGCTTCCTCTTCTAGTAACTGTAGTTTGCGCTTTGCAGAACGTATTTCATGCCTTGCTTTAATGCCTTGAAGCCGGGATCGTAGGGTTGACTCTGGTATGTCAAATAAGGTAGCTAAACCACGTTTGCTTTGAGAGGAATTATTTTGAAAAGACCTAGTAGCAAGAGATAAGCGACCTTCTTTTTGAAGCAACTGAGTACGCTGTTGTAGAGACATTGTGGGAGGAGTGAGCGTCGATTCTAGTCGGACACGTTCTTGATTCTGGTCGGGCGCGCAGCTTACTAGGGTGCGCAGCTTACCGGTGGAACACGTTAGTTAAAAGGTCGAGTGACCCTATTGGCCCGATTGCCTCTGTTATTCGGACGCTTAGCACCAGTCAAGAACAGTAGTGGAACCGGTATGATTCGATTCATCTCAGGGACGAGGGAGTAAGGTATGGACGTCAGATTGAACGAAGACTAAAAAGGGATCTTATGCAACGGTCTTGTTAACCTGCTGCAGGCCGAGCAACTTTGCGTTTCATTGATTGGGTATATCCATTTTGGCGATCATTTCCTGCTGAGCCCTGAAACCTTTAGGCCTCTCGTTCTTTGTGTTACTTACATTCTGTCTCTCACAATGCGGTCTATACCGTTTCTGGTATGGCTTGGGGCTCTAGGAGATGGCTCTAGACTGCGGGGATACTGCCTTCTTTATTCTTGTGAGGTATCAAATCCTTTATGATGGCCACGTCCGCGGATGCTAGCCACACTCCCAGTGCTTTAGCGAGCTTGGTTCCAACAAAGGATGCGGGAGCCCGCACCTCCTTTGACCAAAGGACTGTTATTTCCTCTCAGGCCCACGATTGCCAGGGGCTTCTAATATACACAATCGTTGGTAGCTATGGAACAATATGAATATTCGCCAGACATCTCGTCGGAAGATGAAGGTGAGAGTTCTTACGGCCATTCAACGATCCCGCTGCCTGAGGAATCCGCAACGTCTCACGCCGGCGGTTGGCCGGGAAGGCGAAGCAAGCGAATCAGGCCCAGCGATGATAGGGGACACAATATCACTCGTGGAGTCAGGTACGGCTCATTATTGAGCGGCCGAAAGGACTCCGACCCATTAAACCCTGCTCTAGTGGAGGGTCCCTCTGAGCCCAAGCAAGGCGATCAAAAATTAGATGCGGGTGCCTCTAGGACAACACCCAAAGCTCATGATGGTATTGGCTCCGAGTCTGGTTCCGAAATTCGTGGAATGGGTAGCCAGAGGGCTGGTATGGCGCTTCATACGGGGTTGATTGGCTTTCAAGATGACCTGGATGACGCGAAAGATGGAGTGTCTTCTGACTCTTCCCTGGGCATCGTCAGAACTAACCTACTAGTCCAAAAGTCTGTGGAGGGCCACGCCCGAAGGACTGTGGAGGAGGCGATTAGAAGCGACTATGGTGTTCTTTGGCTTGCCAAAGATGACCCTCGTTCTTTCCGAGCACTAGTCACAAGGCTGCTGCGACCTGGCTCCACCTCGCCATATCCTGGACATGGGCCCAAATTCAAACCTCGGCGATGGTACGTCACTGTGGAGGATAAACGCCGGGAGTATGAGTACGAATTCGATAAAGACAGTTTAGTGAGTGTGTATATACACAACATTAGTCCAACCTTTGGTTCGGGTTTCAGGTATTCGGTTCACCTATCTAAGGACGAGCTTTCGGCACGCCACCAGCGCTTTAAGCGTCCACAAAGACAAATCACTTTCTTGAGACCCCTCTATGACCAGACTGGGATGCGGCGGAATTGGGATGCAGCGTTCTGGTTCCCAGATCCCCCGATGGAGAAAGATGACCCCCTTGAACGGTATCAGGAGCGAAGCAGAAATTTCATGAATGAACAATTTCCTTTCTTGTTTCCGGAAGCGAAGACGGAAGACAGGTTCGTTCTTGTTTCTCCCGAACATTTGGCCACGAGAAAAATCTTCAACGTGAGCATGAAAAATGACGTCCTGGACCAAGATCTGCAACAAGAGGTCTCCGTTTCGCTCCAAAAGCGAGAGGGCCCCCCTTTGTATTTTTCGATCGAGTTTGCAAGCTTAGCTCTGAGCGGGTTGCCGCTGGCTGCCCCTGGGAGAGTCCCATTTCTCGAAGAAGAGATAGGCCAGAGGGATGAGGGCTCGGATCCCTCATCAGCGTCTATAGGCCGGACCGCGCAAATTGCCGCAGACGTCTCTGAGAGTGAGTCTGCCGAGCCAGTAGTTTTGGGGGAGGTTGAGAAGGAGTTAGCAGAACTGGACCTTAGATCTCCCCTGAAGCGGCTGGTAGTGGGTCCGGAGGCAGAGCAAAGGATGATCGAGAGAGAGAGAGAGCTCGGCCTAACACTGGATGAACTTACCGAGCCGCCAGTTGTGGAGCATGTCGAGGAGGAAGAGGTGGAAGAATCAGGAGTTGAATTTCCGGCGCAACCCCTTGTTCCTGATGTCCCCACGACCGAACACGCTACGCCACCGGTTTCTGGAAGCATCGGGACAGAATCGAGGGATGAGAAAACACGTAATCTCCCTAATTTCATCTGACTTGTCCTCTATTTATTGGTGCTAGGCGATTTCGTTAACACCTGTAAGCAGCCTGGGACACTGGTTTCCCAAGAATTGTTCTGGGCGGGAGGGGGAATTTCTCAACGCTATACCCCCGGATTCCCACCGCCTCAGAATATTACGCTATGCTCCGAGATCTCAAGTACGCAGAAGCCGAGCTCCTAGGCCGAGAGTTTAGTTGCCGTGTTTGCCAAAAACCGCTCGATAGTCAAGACTCTCAGGTGCGGTCAGGGGGCTCGCGACTACTTACTCATGGAAACGCTAACTAGACATTAGGTAGCTAAGCAGCACTACCAACAGCATAACTCTGGTGAATTTTGTCCTAAGTGTGGTGAGACCTGGTCAGGTCTTACAACTGTGGTTAGTTCTCTCAAATCTCCTAGGCCATGCCAAAACTTCTGACTGAGCCCGATTTCGCAGGACAAAATCTTCCATGTCGACGGTCACTATCTCGGGAACAGCAGCCAGCCCAAAGGCAACCAACCCAAAGGTGACCGAGCCGAGGGCGACCACTCTAAAGACGACCAACTCAAAGATAACCAATCCAAAAGCAACCAAGCCAAAGGCGTCATAAAGTCCAGTCCGAGGGTGAGTTTTTCCATTTAATAACAAGCTGGAATGCTATCGGCTCAGTATTTCATGCTACCATGCTAACCATCGACAGGACGCATCCCGGCGGAGACGCCTCAGACGGAACGAACGACATGACAGAATGAGGCGTCTCCCGCATGTTGCTGCAGAGGAAGAATCCGAGAGGGGAAGACCGGCCGAAAAACTTCCAACATTTGAATGCTTCTTTTGCCATATTGTCTTCAAGGATAGGGGCATGGCTCTTGATGTGATACCCCATGATCCCAATATATCAGAGACAATCTAAATCGCAAGGGCAGGAAATTATGAACCACTACAAAGTCCATTTTCGGGAGCACGCGGCAAGTAAAAGAGCTGCTGAAGATGGCTCAGCTGTAAACCCTGCTAAGAGGCAGAAACCGACTGGTTCGGAAGAGGAGCGGCACTGCCCAAGATGTTGGTCGAGTGTCGAGGCGTTGGGTGGCGAGGTTCGCTATCCTTTCGAGTTCTCTCTCGCCTTATGTGTGTGTACCATACATTGCTGATACGAATGTGCGAGTAGGGTAGGGCTTTTCACAAGAACTCGTGCTTTGTACTCGGGGAGTGGGTCGTATTACCAGCTCATGCTGGTAGGCTCAAGAGGGCGGCGTATTTGGATGACAAGAGTGCGAAGCAGGAAACGATCGAGAGAGGGAGACGGAGTAAGGCTCACTGCTCGCGTTGCTTCCGGCTATTCGACTTGGCGACCACACAGGTGAGATTGACTGAGCCCGGCTTGGGAGCCAACTTGGTATTGATGGGATTGCATAATAGGAGAAAGATGCTCATAGAACTGAGTGCGGCTCATTGTACCAACCGTGGGTATACCTTGACCTTAGAGAAGGCCGGAAGAGGCGGGCTTTGTTTCTGGCTTCGGAAGACAACTACGACTGTATCCCAGAAGATGAGGGTCCAAACGGCACTAGCCCAGTTGTATCCGAGAGGTTTGGGGCTCAGTTGCATTGTCCGGTCTGTTATACGTACGTCCAACGCATGGATGAAAAGGTGATATTCCCTCTGTACAAATGAAAACCAACACTTGAGGAGCTAAAACGGCGTGACAGGCTAGGTATGCGCACGGGTTGAAGTGCGGTGTTAGTGGGCCGTGGTACAAGACAACTATCGAGTACGGCCGACAGAGGAGATTGGAATTGGGACTAGAGGAAGGGCAAACCTGTCCAATTTGCTTCCTTGACGTGGCCAAGAAGGACTATGAGGTGATTCTCCCAACACGTGCAGCATTGGAATTCACGTCTAATATTTAACACTAATGTGGTTGCGGTCGTTAGTGGAAGAAATTACATAAGATACATTGCGGTGGTGCTAGGCGCAAATGGCTTTATCTTAAGCCTGAAGAAGCCAACGCCAAGCGGGAACACTACCTCATGATGAAGGAAGCCCAAAGGGACTTCGTGCGTCGGTACTGTGATTGGTGCTACACTTGTGTCCATTCTTTGGGTAAAATCGTAAGTGGGAGCCGACCATCCAGTCTGAGATAACTACATACCCTCCTGATCCATATGTAAACCCAGCGGAGACTAATATCACAATAGAAGGAACAAAAACACCTCCGGGACTGTGATGCCCAATCCGTGATGCTCAGCAAGGGAACCGCCGAAGGCCTACGAGCACATTTCTTGGGCAAGGCAAGCACACAAGATGGTATTAATGAAGACGACGGGATCAAGTCATCTATTTCCGGTCAAGCAGACGCGGGGATAAGCGGATCCGAGAGTTCAGAGACTAGAGCTAGTCGGGAGCGGGCCGTGTACGGAGAACCAGTCGGACCGTCCTCCGACGAAGACCTAGCTCTAGAAGAACCAGAGTCCCCCGGCGTCGCCCCCCAACCCTCACAACTCCCGACCCCCTCCGACCTAACATCACCCCGGAACGCTAAGCTTGGAGGCGACGATTCGGCCGACGTTGACGGCGGCGAGGGGGAGGAGGGGGAGGATGACGGCACAAATCCAGGGGAAGGAGGTACCAAATTGCAGCAGTTTCCCGACCCCGTCCGCGAAGTTACCTCATGGGAACTGTCGGATTCAGACTCGAATGGCTCGCTCCCCTCTCGTGATTGGCGTCCGATGATGTCGCTTTCGAAGGAGGAGCTGTATAAGAAGGCGGGGCTTCTCCATTTGTTGAAAAAAGGTGAAGAGGTAAAGGGGAAGGGTAGGGCGTGATGTGGCAAGATTTCTTCTTGGCGTGTGGTGGATTGTGGGGTATGTATGGATGGAATGACCTTGTTTTGTCAAGTGCTCTCTACGCTTTTGGGATAGGAAAAGAAAAAAAAAAGGAGTTTTTATTTTTTATTTTGCTTAACCAGTTTCTTACCATCACCAGACCTTTTACGAACAAACTCCCCCCATTCCTTGAGAACGAAGTAGTACGTGGGGTAGTCGGTTAATGGAATTAAAATTGGATTTTGGTTTGGTATCTCCTTTGCGCGCTTTCCGGGATCGTATAGTTATTATACATCGCTGCTATGGGGTAATGTGACAAACGGGAATCTAATCTAGTTCTAGGGATGACTTTTTCTTGCAGAGGTGTTTTTACCGATAAGGGAGGAGGCCAGGGGGGGGTTCTGTTATTTCCCCAAGTTTCATTAGTCCATTCCCTTAAATCCTAGGATATGTGATTGTTGTTGTTGGGTAGCGGTGGATTTTTTCTTTTTTTTTCGACGTTTGTCAGGTTTTCCTTGTTCTGATGAATCGGAACTGTCGTCGTCGTCATTGCCGTCGCTATCGTCACTGGCTCCTTTTCGCTTCTTCTTCTCATTCCCCATGACAGCTTGATCTTCTTCCTCCGAATCCTCCTCCGAATCGTCATTCTCATCCTCCATCATCTCATGCCACACTTTAATCACCATCCCGCCACCGCTAATCAACCGTCCCTCAACATCTACATTAAGCCCAACAACACCTTCCACATCGTCATGCCGGAGTGTTGTCTCCGAGAGCTTATTTAAACCCCCGAGTTTCACGAAGCGGATACGTCCATCGCCGAGGCCAACCGCGGCGAGGGGAACGTTGTTCCATCGCGACGCTGGGGGGAGCATTGCTAGGGCATCAAGGCTCTCTCCGCCGCCAATTCCGCGGTCAACGATGACGCGCTCGCCTTGGTCGTCCCAGACGCCTTTTTCCCAGAGAGTGAGCACGCCCCCAGCGCCACCAACAATGACTTTCCCGCCTTGCTTCGGTTTCGTGGATAGAGCTCTGACGAAAGCGGAGCAGAGGAGTTCCTCTTCCTGGTCCTCGCTGCGGACTAGGACGCCTTGACGGAGGTCGGTGACCGCGAGGGTGGTGCCGCCGGTAGTGGCCCATTGTTTGCTGTATCCGCTGGTGCTAGCGTCGGATGCTGGGAGAGGAGTGAGAGAGGAGATGTAGTCGTCATGTGGGTGGTGGGTCTGTGATGGGGAGTGGTGGTGTTGCTGGTTTGGTTGGCGGGTGTCATAGAGGTGGAGGGCGGAGGAGTCGGTGGCTAGGAGGAGGGTCTGGGGGGAGAGGGCGTGTATGAGGGTTGGGGCATCAGGTGTGGTGGTGTCCCTGGGGCGTTTTTAGGTTAGTGGAGGGAGTGTGTGGGACACGCTATCGGAATGCACATACGGAACAGGTGGGATGGCAATTTTGGAGATTACCTGGCCGGTGTGTGATGATGCGGCTTTGACGATCGCGTCAGTGCCTGCGGAGTAGAGAACTATGATACCCGATGGGAATTCCACCCGTCAGCGTTTTTATCTCCGTGGCTTTTTATCAATTGGTTCACTGCCATCATCTTCTAAAGCTCTAGTGTTAAGCGTAAAAAAGAGGTGCGATGAACTCACCATCACCTCCAATCGCAAATCCCAAACACCGACAGCTCCCCTTGTGCCTCTTAGTCCTCCACCGCACATCTATCTTCCCGGGCTCGCCCCCGCCTCCACCGCTATCATCCTCGTCGTCATTCTCGTCTTCATTATCGACTCGCTCACCAGGCAGCCGGTATGTCTGCACGTGTCCGGCAGACAGTCCCACAGCGAGGAGAGGCTCTGTAGGATGGAGAACTTGCGCGAAGAGATCGGAGGTTAAGGGAACGGTGCAGATGTTCTCGAACATGTTGCAATGGTAGGAATTAGTTGTGGAAAGGTGATGAGGATTTTCTTGGAGATGGAAGATTTTTGGAGTGCGTGCGGGAAATTCCGCTTGCATGCCAATGTTCCTCTATGATCAACGCACCGCACACCCGAATCTTCCAGTGATAGAACGTCATCATAATACACTATCATGCTATCTATTTAGCAAAGAGTAAGGATATCATTCTGATTATCGTCCATCCGTCTGTATCATAAGGCTAGTTATGTCCACGATTTCACTCGGGGAATGACCGCTGAATCTCCGCTGAATCTCTGCGGGACAGCAAAATAAAAAGAGGATAAACAGGTGCGAAAGCGTGAACATAAGGGGCAGGGTATGCCAGCCATATGACGATAAAAAAAGCAAAATCAGCTCCCCAGCCATGATGTGATGACGCTAAAAGCCCTCCCAGTAAATATAGCAATCCGGAAACACCTGTCATTTTTGCAAGCCCCTTCCGAGATATGATTTTAGTTCGCGCGACAGGAAGGAAACCATTCACGAATCCTCCCCCATCTGTGCTGCTCTCCTGCCCGCCTAACTCAGCTCACTCCTCCACAGTTCCTTCCTCAATCTCAATCGAATGGAAAAAGTCCCCGACCATCTCCGCGACTTGCCCGGCAAGCAGCTTCTCTTTTTCCTTTGCCTTGCGCTTCTGCTCCTCTTTCTTTGCTTTTGCGCGACGTTCCTCGTCTTCTACCACCTTCTTGCATGTACCTGGTTCTAATTTGCGGTAGCAGTTCGGACAATTCTTTTTGACACGGCAGTAAGAGCAGTCGCAGGACAGGTATTTCTGCACGCAATCCTATAGATAGGAATCAGTATGCCAGCAAGTTTAACAAGAGCAATGATTGTAGTTACAAACCTTGCACTGATGTACACCGCAAGTGGAGCACATTTTCATGGCCGCTGTGCATCGTATCCTACTATCTCCCACCGGTCGATAGCTCGCTTGACAGAAGTACGCCCCGCAGCCAACCCACTCCTCCATCTTTGCCTTCCGAGCTCGGATGACGCTTTCTTCTTCACCGAGAGCAAACCAACTCTGCTCAACTCTAAGGTCATCGTCGAGCCATTTAGCTGCCATTTGCATCACCCAAGAATCACGCTCGGCCTTGGTATGTGCTCGTTTCGGAGGGAAACTCGGAGCGAATGAAAAGGTTGTCGTGACAGTCGATATCGTGCTCTTTCCGCCCTCGACTCCCGACTCCGTGGGGAAGATAAATGGCCATGCATCCGGGTACTCTCTGAGATCATCATCTGAGCTATTTGGTAACTCAATCATCGCAGCGTCTTCCAGCTCTCGGGTTGCGTCTTCGAAAGTCCAGAACAAATCACGAAGACTATGGAGTATACAGTCAGAAGTCTCCTCCTCCAAAGTGCCATCGGAGTCCGTCGCGTCAGGAATGGTGTCCCCCTCCGTCTCTGGCTGAGGCGGGCTGCGAATGCGGTCCCTCTCGACAAGCAAATCAACGTAGCCGCATACTCTAGCCTTCAGCCCACGAAGGTCATGCTCCTTACAGAGAGGCACTTTGCAGGCCTTGCATTCGACCTTCCATTTTCTAGAGTTGTAGCAATCTTGACATAAGCTCCGAGGGCTAGTTGAGGTCTGCACATCTATATTGTCTTGTTTTAGGTAGGGAAGCGGATCCGGATATTTTGGCTTCGCGTAGTATCCGTAGTCTTCACTGTCTGCGTCGCAATCAGCACGAAAGTCATCATCCTCCCAACCCAAGCCTCTGGGCAACGGCGCTGTTCGGATCTTGTCCGCCCCTTGACCACCCATACCGGGCCCGACAAACGCGATACCTCCACCACCAGAGAACATCGGCTCGAGACAGCACCATTTCAAATCAAGCTTGGGAGATACTCTATTCGGTGCTCCGGTATCGTCAGGTTCTGAATCTGATTCCGAATCCCCAGATGGCTCGCGCATCAGATTTGGTGACCGTGTGGCCCCAGGAGCCCACCAGAAGCGTTCACGAGCAGTGCGGGCTTGTTTGTGCTGCAGGAAAACAGCCGCAGGCGGCTGACTAGGCATGGGCTCCAAAGTCGGCTCATCGGCAGTATAGATCGACGGCGTATCTCCAGACTTTTTAGGATGTTTGGGAAGACGACGGTCGAATGCACAGCTCGCGCAGAAACTCCTCCGACAGCCCATACAGTGCATCCGTACACTGCATTGCTCACAGCGTTCAGGGATCTTACCCCCGCAGCCATCACAGACGATATTGTCGATGAAGATCTTATGACTTCTCCTCAGATGGGTTGGAAGATGTTTGCCCTCCCCAAGACAAAGCCCGCCACCATGACCGAGGGCTTCCCCATCATCACCATATTCAGCCTCCTCCCACATTCTACCATCCTTCTTCCTAGATTGGCTCTCTTCCCGATCCTCAGCGGCCTGTCCGATCCGGTTCCCTGAGCGCCATAGTCGGTCAAAGACCACCCAGACTTCCCCAGTTCCGGACCCCCCCCGGCCTGTATGGTAATCTCGTCGCCTGAGGCACCTCCCGCCCGGAGTAGGGCACCAAGCTGTATCTGTCCATATACCCAGTTTATGACATATGTTGACCAGCTCATGGGTTGGCTCCGAGTCAGAATCACGTCGGACAAGCGAAAGTGGAAGATACGGTCTTCGCCGGTGATGCCGACACCGGTAGGTATAAAGACTCTTCAGGGCCAGGCTGGAGGTATGAACGCCAGTAAGGGTATCACCATAGTCAGTCCTACCCTTCCCTCTTGCGGATACTTTGAGGTGCAATTGAAGGAATGGTACAAGGTGATATTTGAGCGAAACATTCTTGCATCCGCGAACAGATAGGTGCTCAAGGGTATCCTTCCGGTAGGGTAAGACGGTTGAAGTAAGCGAAAGACCCGACACAAGTGTGTTGTCGAGATCGAGTGATTTGAGTCGCGTTCCAAATGGCAAGACCAGAGTCATTAGGAGCTGGTCTAGTGCATAGGCCTTGGACTGCCGGTCGCTGTTTGGACTCTCATTGCCAGTGGATCCCCCACCCGGTGTTGCCGACAAGAGGGAAGATTGCGCCAGGCGGAAAGAGAGATGGCTCCACGCAGTCGGGTAAGACTGGAGAAAAGTCTGAAGGTAGGATGATGTGTGGTAAAGATTGAAAAGAGTTCGTGTGGGGAGGTGTACCAGGAGAGACCCGAAGACTGGAGGATATGTGGAAACAAGTTTTTCGAAGGATGACAGTTCGCGCTCTTGTCGTCGTTTGCAGGCAGCTTCTGTTAACTTCTGTCTCATCGCGAGGCTATTCTGGGCCGTGAGCATGAGTGACTTCGGCGGAACGTAGAAGGGATCATCTAGGAAATCCATGTCTGGTGGATCAGGCACCGCCCACGTAATCGCTGGCTTTGGAGGCTGCAGGAAATATTGTTTGAGCTCGTCGCCGACCAAGGCGTCTTGACGAACGAGAGAGGGAGGCATTACGTTATTTGAACCCAATCTTCATTCCACCAATCATCAAAGTGCAGAGTGAATATGCGTGGTAAGTGTGAGGAGTGTTGGGAGGGAGAGCGGGGTGAAAGGTGTTGAGGATGCGACGGCAGGCGCTGTCCGTGTTGAGCGGTGTTATATAGTGACAGAATGTTGGAATGTGACGAGGCCTGGTGAACGGTAATGAAGAGCGGTAGATTTGGAGTAGAGAGCGCGAAAAATGAACTTTGATGAAGTTGCCAGAAGTGTAGATGGAGTGACTTAAGAAAGCAGAAGAAATCGTGTGTCAAAGCGTTGGTGGCGGGTTCTGACAAAGTAGGTAACGAACGAATCGAACGAATCATTCGGTTGCCGCCTGTACTGCTTTGCCACGAATCCAGCTTCACTGCAACACTTGGAGAGGTTGTCAGTGCCGGGTAGCACAACGTGAAGACCAGGCATGTGGATATTGTGTCAGCAAACCACTCCGCTCCACCCTACTCGACGAACGCCCCATTTCTACGTGCATGTAAAGTGGTATCACAGCAAGTGGGGGACCTGCTAATTCTGGGACAAGACAGATGATGACATTCTACCACAAGGATAAGCCCTCAACGCAACCATCGTGCAGCCCTCTACCTCGCACAGCGATTGGAACAGAGTCGTTCATTACCGGTCGGCAACTTTTATTGCTGTTTCATGTTGCTGCGCAACACACCGCTCGACAGAGTGCACATAGACTGTAGATATCGCCGTGAAGGAAGACATTGGTCTCTTGCGAATAGTGTACCATCTCTGGTCCACGGCTGAGAAATGCTATGAAGACGGGCTTCTATTTGGCTAGTGTTTGCGTCTCGTAGTACAACATACATACACTGCACACGATGGCATTAATATCTTCCTACGAAGTCGAGTCCACGCTGACGAAACACCAAGTAACCTTTCCGAGCCAAGTGTCATCCGCAGGATATAGATCTAATCTTCAAGGAATTTGTTATCTCAGAGCTGCGGGGGTGCCGGGCTCGGGCTTCGTGTCTGCCATGACAAAATGAAGATCAAAGACAGAAAGCGACGACCCCGAGAGAAGTTTTGCAGCTGCGGAATCGGAAATGCCGGTGGCGGCTCAAGGGACGAATCGCGTGCTGAACCTGGAAACTTTTTGCTAAGCGATGCCAGACCTCGGCATATCGTCTAGAAGCATTCTCTCCAGCTCAACCTCACCCCTAGCCCCCAACATCATTGATTTCATGCGTTGGATGGAATCGAGCATTTGACCTGCGGAAGGGATTGAGTGGGACTGGGAGTCTTGGGTAACGGGCCGTCGATTATAAGTTCCTACAAGGACGCTCATTGTGTAAAGCAAGCTCAACATGCAAGGTATTTTCTACAAGGTCACAGGCGTCGAATATCGAGCTAACGGTGGTAGTAGCGGTACCTCTATCCATCGCTGTCCCTGCGGTAACGGCCTCACTAGCATATCTCAATGCCAGAACATCTTTCAGCTACGATTGGGGGCTCCTTTCGAACTTTTTTAGGGCCCTTGTGCGGATAAAGATCAGGGAACGCCGAGATAGAGTAAACGTATTCTACACTCTGGAGGAGCATGCACAATCTTGCTACGGGGACAGGACGTTCATGGTGTATAAGGGCAAAGAGTGGTCCTTCAAGCAAACGTACGAGATCGTCCTGAAGTACGGCGCGTGGCTGAAGTCCAAACATGGTGTGAAGCCAAGAGAAATCGTTGCCATGGATTTTATGAACTCTCCCACCTTCGCATTCTTGTGGTTTGGCATTTGGAGTATTGGTGCCCAACCGGCGTTCATTAATTATAACCTCGCTGGAAAGCCGTTATTGCACTGTGTGAAAACATCTACGGCACGACTTCTTTTTGTGGATGAGGAGCTCGACATACTCACGCAAGAAGTGGTGGATGCGGCATCGTCTGAAGATTTCCGCGGACCGGGTAGGGGTGGTGTTGAAATCGTAACCTTCACAGCAGATATCGAATCTGAGGTAATGAATACACAAGGGTTTAGAGCTCCGGACTCTGATAGGGGAGGTCGTGTCGCAACTGACATGGGAATACTCATCTACACTAGCGGTACGACCGGGTTACCTAAGCCTGCGATCGTTAGCTGGAACAAGTGTATTTTGGGAGGTGCGTTTGCATTTAACTGGTTGGGGCTGAAAAGAGATGACAAGATGTATACGGTAAGTCATGGATTCTGCCATCGTCCAAGCCTCAGGCGCTGACGGCAACTTTAGTGCATGCCCCTCTATCACTCCTCCGCTACTCTTCTTGGGTTTCTGTCTATGCTCACAGGGGGAGGAACTATCGTCATCGGCCACAAGTTTTCCACGAAGACGTTCTGGAAGGAAGTTCGCGAGTCCGATGCGACGGTAATTCAATACGTCGGCGAGACTTGCAGATATCTCCTGGCCGCTCCACCCCAGCGGGATCCTGAAACAGGAGAAAACCTCGATAAGAAGCATAAAGTGAGGACGGCCTTCGGAAATGGCCTTCGCCCCGATGTCTGGGATCGATTCAAGGAGAGATTCGGCATCGGTACCGTTGCGGAATTCTATGCCGCGACTGAAGGCATAACCGGAACCTGGAATATGTCCTGCAACGACTTCTCGAGTGGTGCAATCGGTCGACACGGTTTGCTAGCCCAGGCACTCCTCGGAAGTACGACAGCCATTGTAGAAGTCGATTGGTCAACCGAACAACCGCTTCGAGATCCGAATACTGGTCTATGCAAGTCCGTGGGGCGAGGCCAACCGGGGGAATTGCTCTACAAGCTCGACGAAAACAATATCCAGAAGAAGTTTCAGGGCTACTACAACGACAAGAAGGCTACCGAGGGAAAGATCTTGTGGGATGTCTTGAAGAAAGGTGACGCGTACTATAGGACTGGGGATGTTGTTCGAAGGGATGAGCAGGGGCGATGGTACTTTAATGACCGTATTGGAGATACCTTTCGCTGGAAGAGCGAAAATATTTCTACCAGCGTAAGCCCCTCCCATCCCCTAATTAGTTCCAAAGCAGCCCCCACTAACACACCCCAAAGGAAGTCTCCCAAACCCTTGGCCTCCACCCCTCAGTACTCGAGGCTAACGTCTACGGAATCCCTCTCCCCCACCATGACGGCCGCGCGGGCTGCGCAGCTGTAATCCTTTCCCAACCCGCCACCCCAGCCCTCCTCGCCTCCATCGCCAACTACGCACTCACGAATCTCCCCCGCTTCGCAGTCCCACTATTCCTTCGCATCATGACGGAGGGTGGCATGCAGATTACGGGGACGAACAAGCAGCAGAAGGCGATATTTCGGGAGCAGGGGGTGGATCCGGAGAAGTGTGTGGAGAAGGTAGTTTGGCTGAAGGAGGAGAGGAAGGAGGATGGCGGGGTGACGACGGCGACATATGTTCCGTTTGAGAGGAGGGATTGGGAGGAGATGATGGGTGGGAGGGTTAGGCTGTGAATGGTAAGGGGGTTGCGGAAGCCATAGTCCTTGTGTGTTCCCCTTAGCCCCGACTTTCCTTTAGTTTTCTCCCAAAGTCGGCATTAGCGTGGGTTTTTGCGTGTACATCCATACTTTCCCTAGGCGGCAAGACACTCTAGATAGAGAGCATTTCTTTCTGGACCATCTCCTTCCTCCCAGAGCCCACTCTTCTGCGAGACGTTCCACTGTGCTTTCCTTTCATTTCATCTTGATGATTTATCTTATCACCCACGGGTTTCTCTTACGTGTATGATATGTATCTGTAGGTGGGGACTGTGTTTTAACATATAAGGGCTCTACATAGTTAAAAGGTCAGTGCGAACCAATTGCCCAAAGACCGGCTCTCCCATTCGCCCGTATGCGTCGGGATCCCTTCCGCAAAAGAGTTTATGATATTCAGATTAACAGCATCTTTACGGTGCATCATAGATCCGGTTATTAAACTAGTTAAAAAAACCCCCAATGGCCAATTCCAACATTCCCATCTTGCACCATCGCAACAGGGGAAAAAGTCCGTGTACAAAAACAATTCTGCTGCACGCGATGTCGTCCGATTAGTACCCCATCCCCAACATGAGGCGGAGGGACGATCCGACGCTGGGATCTACGGACGCGCCGATACTCCGAGCTTCAATTTATTTTAGGGCCCCGGGCCCCCAAATATTAATAGCTCGTGTTCCATGCATGGAGGTTGCCGGGTGTGGGAATAGAGTTACGGGTGTATTATAGATGGGGAAAGCGGTGAGATCAGCAGAAGGGGTGTTGGAGGTGGGTGGCCCCGTTGTTGAGACATATGGATCAGCCGGCGAATCAACCGGAGAGGGCAAAGACACACAAAACATGACTTTGAGGTGCTGCGGGTGAGTTGAACGTGTGCTGAGCAATGGGCCCATGCAGATATTACCACGCAGCTTGCGCGCACTGGCCGAGTATCTGGCCGGGTGTGCGCCTTGACTTCTATTGGATCGTGTTGGGTTCGCAATAGATGGTTGATAGATGGTTCCCATAGTCGTCCGGAAGGTTTCACTTCGCCCGGTCACGAGGGAGAGGGAGGTACAGTAGATTGAGGTCAGCAGAACGTTTAATAATGGATATACGTAAGCTGGAGTTGAGCGACTCGAGGCAGAGTGCTGGGTTTCATTAGTGCTTACTTGTGACCAACTGCGGGCTTCTTGGTGATCGTGAGAGGGTTCATGCCCTGACTTGTAAGAAATAGAACGATAGACGATGAGCCCTAGGATATCCCCATTACATGTACCCCCATCCCCCCATTTCCCCATTTCCCCATTCCTCCATCCTAGCGTTCTTAGCGTGAGCATGAACAGGAAAAGCTCGCGGCGCGGGGTAGCCAAGCTCAAAAGAGCCCGCCACATCTCAAGGACGAAGGAAAAGAAAGAAAAAGAAAATAAAAAGAGCAAAAAAAGCACACACACTCCTAAGAGAGTAAGAGAGTAAGGACCAGTGGGTGAGATAAGTAGGGGGAACGGGAATACTTGCTTTTCCAGACTCTGGTATATATCCGCACCCGCGCGAGCGCCCCCATCGATGGAATGCGTGATGCACGATATGAAACCCTGATTAGATTCTTCGAGCTCAATCGAACAACCGGGTTATGTATGTATGTGTGTATGTACCAGTACTTGTACATCCCGCCATCTAGACGCATCTATAGGATCGCTTTGGGTCGGTCCGTCCCGCCAACCCGGGAACGCAGAAGATCCTCGCGAGTTCGCCCGTTCGATTCGCTCTCCAGAATGAAGGAACACCGAACGCTACCACCCAGTTCCAAGAGCACACACATCACGATCACAAACCCGCCGGACGAATAAGCAGAGTCACCGTTGTGGTATACCCTTTGATTTTCCGCAGGGATCCTATGACGGGTTGGCAGCTCTTCCGTTGCACAGCACTCGCATCACCAACCCGTACCCCCGTAGCCATATATGCGAAGTATAGCCTAAACCAGCCTCCTAAAACTTGGGTCCCAATTTCACCATCTCCCTCCTCCTGTCGACAGCCAATGACAATGACCTTTAAACCCACAATCAACAAAGTGCCCGGCCCCAACATCTTTGGCTAGAGTACAGAGTACAGACGTATAGCTCCCGCGCGCGATCATCCCCCGCCCGACGAAGAGCGGGATAGCGGGTTACTTGCCCCCACTCCTCCCCGCCCCCACCATTTCTCATGCAGGCAGCGTCAACCCAATGCACGCGGACGCAATCCTCGGGAAAAAGGAAGGCCACTTCTCCTCTCCTCTGTTGGTGTTTTGACCGTTTCCAAAACGAATTTTCAGCCCCGAAAATGGTAGAAAAAGAAAAGAGGAGGGGATCCGGAAGGGAGGGCGGAAAAGGGAGATGGATAAATCATCTGGAGCAAATGACCAGAATAGGATATGAAACTCCGGAGACCGATCTGGAAAAACGGACAAGGGCGATTTTACCCGTAATTTCCGAAGTTTTTCGAAAATGAAAATTAAAAAAATTAAAAATAATAAATAAACAAATAAACAAATAAATAAAAGAGAAATTAAAAAAAGAAAAAAAGAAAAAAAGACATCGGTTACATTTCAGCTGTCCCGTATTCCAGCCACCCACCAACCACCGCGATTATGCCCCAACCACCAGGAATTACAACCATTTCTTCCAACCACCATTCCGTCCGCCGCACTGTTCGACAAACAACTCTCAACTCTCCTCCATCTCCCTCCCCCCCCCCAAAAAAAAACAGGTCCGAGAGTTGATTGCGGAGTTTTCAACGCGCAAAGCTACATCAACCTACATCGGCCAACATAATCCCGCGAAGAGAGCTTGGGCGAGACGGATCGCTAGGAGAAGCGGGGTATTTTCCTCTCGCTAATTGAACGCACCGAGGTTACGGCTGCCATCGTCCGTCTTCGATCTCAAGGGACTTTTTTTTTCTAAGAGTTCTGGGAGAGGTAGAGAAAAGGGATTTGTTGTTGTTGCTACTTCGGTCGGGACTGTACAAGGCTGGAAGAGAGAGAGAGAGAGAGAGAGAGAGATAGAGAGCTACGACGATAATCTCGCGAGCCACGCGCCTTCCAACATCCACCGTCACATCGCATCGCATCGCCTCCCATCCAACCGCCATCATGTTCGGAACAATCTCGACGGTCTTCTTCATCTGGTGGCGGTTCATGCAGATCGTCACCTTGATCCCCACCCTGGGCATGCTCGCCTGGTTCATCCACGGCTACGTCACAAGCCAGACACTCGCCCCGGACTTCATCCTCGTCCTCTTCATCGGCAGCGTCCTCGGCTCCGTCTGGGCCATCTACACGCTCTTCGCGCACAGCCACACAACCCACAGCTCGTACTTCGTCGCGTTCATCGATCTCTGTTTCGTCGGGACGTTCATCGCCTCGGCGTGGGAGCTGCGGGAATTCTCAAACGCGGATTGCTCGGGCCCGGGCACCTGGTACATCTCCCTCGGGGTGTTCGGGCAGGATGGGGTCGTGGCGGGGAACGATGTGTGGGCGCTGGATTTTAAGAAGGACTGTGCCATGCTGAAGGCGTGTTTCGCGTTTGCGATTATGAATTGTTTCTTTTGGTTGTTTACAGCGTGGTTTTTGCTGTTTATGCACAAGGGGAAGGTGGAGGAGGTGGTTGTTGAGAGGAGGCACAGGCACGGACATGGGAGACATCGGAGTAGGAGTCACAGGCAACCTTTCGTGTGAGGCTGCGGGTTCGTGCGGGGTGGAGGCCCCTAGGAGAGGGTCTTTCCTTGTCTGGGATGGGATGATATTAGAGCGTCAGGTTAGCGTGCGCTTTTATGTACCCTCGGATTTTATTTTATTTTTTTTCGGTCCACACGCTTCGACCATCGACGACTGCAAATTCACGCCCTCATGCGTGTCGACGAATTTACTTTCGACATTCCCTCCTTTAGCGACTTTTGCCAGACATGAACGAATTTCCTTACGGCAAGCGATTGTCCATACAAGAGACGGGACGGGAAATATACCCAGGAAGGGAAGGGACTGATTCGGGACGGCGCTCCGGGTTCGCGCTAGGTGCTTTAATGGACATGGGAGCGATGGATGTCGGGAATCCCGCCGTGGATCCTGAATGGGTCGTGTATTACGTAGTACACCGTTTTTTTTTTTTTTTTTTTTTCCCGAATTCCAGTCTTTGATGCCGTGTATATTGGTATTTGCCCTTATGCGAATCAGCGCAATCCAGATCACGTCAGACTCGAACCGTCTCTAATCTTTAGCGTAATTTCCGCTTCCGGCGCCCAGCCAAAAACGCCGCGGAGTACACCACGGAGTATGCCATCCCTCCGCACCTCGACAAAAGCACACGACTGGATTCCGCTTCGGTGCCAGGCCCAGACTACCGAAACCCCCATCGCGTCAGCCAGCCATCGAGAAACGCAACCAAGACCGCGCGCGGGGCATTTCGTACGCAGCGGGAGTACTCCCGGGGAAAAAACACTGACGATTGAGAAGGAAAAAAAAAAAAAACACGAAACGGCCCCGAGAGAAACCTCTCTTGTGAAAAGATCGCGGAGTCGCCTTTTGTTTAGGCTTAAAAAAAATAAAAAAAAGGTTCATACGTAAATATAAACGCAACGTGAACCTCCGCCGCCGACGCCAGAACAGTTTGCGAAACCGCTGGACGCGAAATTGCGGGGATGGAGGTGGGTGGAACCGCTAAAATAGAATAAAAAAAAAAAAAAAAAAAAGACCAAGAGAATTTTATTTTTTTTTATTTTATTTTATATTATTTATTTTTCCCCTTTCCCTTCTCTTGGGGCTAGCCCCCCCCCCCCCCACCGTTCGGAAACCCAAAAAAAACCCCCCCCCCAAAAAGGTTTTTTTTTTTTTTTTTTTTTTCCCATCCCTCTCTCTCACGGGCTACAGAGGCGAGGCGAGGTTTTTTAGTGTGCTTCTGGAAGGTTCGTGGTGGTGGTTGTTGGTGGGTTTTGGGATACGAGATACGAGGGGGGGGAGGGAAAAGAAAAAAAAAAGGAAAGGGAAAGGGAAAGGGAAAAGTGTGTGGTGTGCGCGGAGGTGGGTGGGTGGGAGTGGGATATTGCCTGATGTGGGCGGTAATTTTGTTTGTGTTTCTATACTGGGAGTGGGCTTTTCTTGGTGATAAGGGAAGGGATGGGAGGGGGGCAGCGGTTCTCGGGGGGTTGGAGGGAGAGGTTCGTCGCTTTGGCATCTTGGTGGACCGTGAGTTTTCTTTTCTGGCAGGTTTGAGATTCTATAACCCTGGCGGGGGTACTTGCTTGCTCCGCCGGTCGATCAGGAGAGGTGCGCATGTAGTTGTTGCTTTTGGCTCGTGTGAGGTATAAAGTAGGCGTGAGTGTCGATAGAGCCGACGTTCCAGATGATTTTTTTTATGGTGGGGACCCCAAACTCCCATCGGTAAAAGGAAACCCAACGGCCGGGGTCGGGCCTATTAAACCCCCCCCCCCCCCCCGGGCTCTTTTTCGCCCTGTAACGGTGAGGGTTTAAAATCGGACGTTTCTCAACGCGGGCGCAGATGTAGCGTCGTCGTCGTACCTTGCGTGTTCGCGCAACGGCTACATTCGTGAGCGTCCGTCCCGGCATCGAAGGGTGTTGTTTCCGGGCGTGGAGAAAAATAAAGAAAGGCAGGAGAGGTTGCGATATAGTTGATCGGCGGCGATCGCATCGGGTTTCCCTTATCGCCGCTATCGCATTCTGGGCGAGGGAACCAACGATTGCCCCGAGCAAGGAGCCGTGAGGAAAAGCACGCCCTGCATGGGCCCTTCCCAGGAGCAGCCCATGTACCTGTACCTGTACATGCGTTCTCTTGGCGATAACCACAGAATGAAAGTTAAAAAGAAATAAGGGAACCGATACGGGGCGAAAACGCTGATCTATCTACCACGCACACCGTTTTCGATTCGTTTGGGAGTATTTTGTTTATTTATTTATTTTTTTGGGGGTTGCGTAGGATAATGTGCGCCGGCATATAGGGTGTATGTATGGAAGACCACCTTGCATGCGGGTCTGTCTGTTGGAGATGTACTGTATGTACGGTACGATACATGGTGCTGCGTAAGCGCTAGGAACGATTGAAGAAGGGAGAGGGAGGAGGGAGGAGGGTGTGCGCGGTTCGTTGATTGTGTCTCGTTCGCAGGTCGGGGAAAAAAGCTTATGCGCTCGTGCGACGGGGGAGTACGGAGGGAGAGAGAGAGAGAGAGAGAGGCAAGGGTAGGGAGGGTCGTCGGCGAAACACCACGGGCGTGCTGGGTGCTTGCTCGCTCTGCATTCACTCCTTGTGGCTCGGCATATCGAGAAGCTGCTCCAGATACGCCTGCGTACATGTTGGGTTTTTTTTCTCCAGCCCGTGCTGCTCGGCCGGACCAACGAGGCGGGTTCGTGCGTCAGGATGCGTCGGCGTGTGCGTGTGCGTGTGCATATATATTCCTTGACATCTGGCAGTGACACTTTGACACTGACAGGACGCCCGTGCCTGCGATTACCGAACCCGCGCGAACTCGACAGCACCCCCACCCCTTGCGCACCCGCATCCCTGGGTCCCGTTCGCGCTCTCACTCGTCTCGTCTCTCGTCTCTCGTCTCTCGTCAAGTTCCACGGCTCCAGCTCGACCGCACGTCTGATCCCTCCACGCCTCAGCCTCGTGCCGTGTGATCCTTCCACCAACCCCCAACAACTTCTGTTTCGAATTCGGACGGAGAACTACTTCTTACTTCTCCCAATTGACCTGCCCCCCAGGCGCTTCCCTCGACTTCTTCCTCATCAACGGGTCGGATTCCTCTCTCAATTGACTCGCGCACGCTTCGCTCGAACCGTCGCCATCCGCTCTTCCCGTGCGCGTTGTAGCTCTGGACTGTTCGTTCTAATTAGGGAAATTTTCTTTTCGCTTCCTGCTGATAAGCCCGCTGAGCCCACGCATCGTCTTCCGATCATCGGGTTTCGTGAGCTTGTACGTTTGCACGCTTGCACGCTTGCACGCTTGCACGTCTGCTCACTCGCTCTCGTTCGCTCGTCCGTCTGTCCGTTTCGACTCGTCCTCAGGTGAACCAAGCTGCCCGCGATAAGCTCGCGTCATGTCTGGAAGGAGCGCCTACGTGCGCAAGAAAAAGGGCGATACCCACCAGAAGGATGCCGCGCTGCAGTTCCAGCTTCAGCAGGCTGCGGCTCGGCAGCACTTTCTAGAGCAGAATGAAGGGTCGCTGCTTGCGAGGTCTGACTCGTCGCGACAAAATCCCGTCAACTACCCGACCAGGAGCGGTGCTTCCTTCTCGTCCGGGTCCAGCGATAATGGCCGGCATACTCTCCCGTCCCTCCAGGCTGTGAACCCCAGCGTCTCCGCCATCGAGAAGAGCTCGCTGCGTGCCTATATGGATAGCAAGAGCGACCAGATCCGCAACAAACTTGCCTCCAAATTCTCGGCCAAGCCTGAGAGCGCTGCTAGCAGCGGTACGCGACCCGAAACTAGAGCGGCTATGTCGAGGGGTAGAGCGGACCAGTTTGTTCACGAGTTGCCGTCCACGCCGGTGGCTATACCTCATACCGCTAACCCTACGCTGGCTAGTCGGCCTAGGGTGGTGAGGGCGAACGATGGACTTGGATTGGGATTTGATGGGAGAACGAGATCGGGAGAGGAGGCTCGTGTCAAGAGATGGCTAGGCGGCGGGAAACCCCCTCAGCCTTGGAATAAACTCAGAAAGGTAATCTCGCACCGTGACCGTTTCTGCTATGGCGATTACAAAGTTTATCCTTATCGTTTCTCTAACCCCTGCTTCCCCCAAACACTATATAGGATCCGGAGCTCTGGGACTCAACCGGTGACACTCTTGTGTTCTTTGGACACGAGACGCACCAGACCTCCCGGCCGCCCCCCTCATTCCGCATCTCGTCGTCGATACTCGAGGAAACAGAATCCGCATTCCTCATCACGATCCTTCGCGAAGGCTACACCTACAACGAGTACAACCTTCCCCCCTCGCCTGAGAGTGCACCGTCGACGGACTTGAATTCGGGTGAATCGTCACAGGATATACAGTCGAGGTCGGGAAATGGATCAGGAGTAGGGAGTCCAAATCAGCTAACCACTTTTAGAAGACACATGAACGACCCCTCTTCGGAACGCAGCTACAGCCGCATGAAGACCAAGCACCCCACCCCTCCGCTCTCGGAAACCACCAGCAATGAGCGTGAATACCCGATCCTCCACGAGATATACTTCCCTGCGCCGCTCAACCAGTCTAGGACTGACACCCTCCGCCATCACCTGACGACACGCAACTTCTTCTCGCTTCTCATGCATAAATCCCTCGTGGGGCTCAATTTCTGCCAAGCTCTCCTTGATCTCTATGAGCGGTTGGAGATGTATATGCCCCCCGATTCCGACAACGCCGGTCTCATGATCGACTACATCACTGCTAAGAGCTTCGACGACGTGCGCAATGACCCTTCCTCTGCCATCGGGCTGCTGATCTGGAGCGAAGGCGAGGGTGTCCGCTGGCAAGAGGGCTGGCGTGAAGCCTTTGTCAATTGCGCGGGGATGTACAACCGCCTTCACACCGTCCACGAGTACCGCCAGATCACGCCGATAACCCGCGCCCTTCTCGACCGAGCGAACCTGGAGCTACAAGTCCGCGTGCAGCAAGCGGAGGCGCGGCTCGCAAACTTCGACCTGACTGACATGTGGCCCATGGCGAGCGCAACGCCTCCGCCATCCCGTGCGGCGTTTGACCGTTTCCGGAAGTTCCTCGTCAAGTTCTACGAGACCGTCTACTGGGCCTGGCCGCCTCAGGGCGCTGGAGACCGCCCGGATAACAGCTGGCTGACTCGAGATCTCACCGTCCGACTCCAGCGTGACTTTGGCGCGCTCTATGACTTCCTCGTCGATCGCGACCTCGTCTGGGACGAGTCGGAAGAACGCAGCTCTCGCAAGTGGAACATCGTCAGCAAACGCCTGAATCCAAACTTCCGTGCCGACAGCGAAGACCTCCCGATAACCGACGTCTTCGTTGCTTTCGACAACCGCCACCGGTATCCGCACATCCCGCACCCCTTCCCGCTGGTTCCGGACTCGCAGCCCGTCACGCACACGAAACCGCAATTGTTCTTCGGCAGCAGCAAGAAATCCAAGACGTCTGAGGACCGCGCAAAGGAACGTCTCGCCGCGCTGGCATACTCGGAGGCGACGAACATCTACCTGCTCGGCTCGGAGTTTGTTTCCAATGACCTCGTGGAGGCCTTCACGCGCTTCGAGAAGTCCGATCGCCCCAATGAGACAAATCCATATGACGCTCGTAAAGGCCGCTGGATACTCCTCTACGGCATCTTGCAAGTCCTTGCCACCGTCTCCGTCGACACTCCTAGTCTCCGCTGGAAAGATGAGGTCCCTTACTTCCTCAATCCGCGTCTTCGCGGTACACCCCCGTGGCGCACCCACAGCGACCCGCCAGTCAGCGAAGCGGCCCACAACCTTAGCTACTGCTGGACCGTCCCAGAATCCTGGTCTCCTCAACGTCATCACCTTATCATCAAGACCTCCACCGCGCACGTTGGCGCTGGCGAGAGCATCAGCGCACGCACATCGGACGACACCGGGCTTGGCCGCATCCGCTATGCTAACCCTAGCGTCGCCGTCAATCGCATCACCACGATCACCAACACCACCACCGACGCTAACAATGGTGATGCGTATAGCCCCGTCGATGAGGACGACGACGCCCGCACCGACGTGGTGATCGGACAACGCGCAAAGGACTGGGTCAATAGCGGCGGGGAGTATGGCGGTGGCAAGGATAACGTTACGCTGCCAGTAGGGAGTCAACGCGAGAAGACTAGGGATTGGCCGATGCCGCCAAGGGAGGAGGGGGGTTCGAGGGGTCTGAGGGGTGAATATATCGCTAGCGGTGGGGATGGGACGTATCGGCTGTGAGGATGGGAGTTTTTTTGGTCGTTATCTTTTTTCCCCGATTACTTCTTCCTCCTTCATGCTGGGCTTTAGCGAGCGTGTTTCCTCAATCCCTCCCACCATATTAAAGGAAAAAAAGAACGACGCATCAAAGGGTCTCGACAGGACGGGGTCTTTCGTCACCTTTTTAATATCAAACCCCTTCCTCCACCGCTACATCCTCCCTCGCCTCTTCCTCCCCCACCCCTCCTCACCTTCCAGTTTTCCTCTACTGTTTTTTTTTTTCTCTTTTGTGCTTGCAACGGCGGCTCGGGGTGCAATGGTATGGTATACCCCATATTTGTTTTCTCCTCCCTCTTGCTTTTTTTTCCCCTCTCCTTACCTATTCACCACGGCTTGTTTTTTTTAACCTTTCCCCCTTTCCCGCGGTAGCTCGTCGCGACCCTGCTATCCGCCTTGTGGTTTAAAAGGCTTGGTCTTTTTTCTTCTCGGTGGCAGGCGCGGTGGATGGCGATGACGATGGTCATGGCTTCTCCCGCTTGGTTTTTTTCCCCCTACTTTCCGGAGGGCGTGGTGGATAACGATAATCGATTCTTTTGAAATTGCTTTTTCTTCTCTACGGACGGGCAAATTCTGCGCTTTTTTCCCTTCCTGCCGTCTCTCCCCTTTTCTCTTTCTTTTCTTGTCTGGCGGGGCGGGGGTTCGGTTCGGTTGGGGTTTGTCCCCACTCCTTTTCTTTTCACTGCTTTTCACGGATTTTTTCGGTGGAATGGGATGGACGGGATGGGCTAGGACTGGGTGGATGGAACGAGATGTTCGTTAGGGATCTCTTTTCCTCTCCCCTTCTATTCCTTTTTTTTCTCCTTTTATTTACTTTGACCTTTAAAAATTAAAAATTTCTCCAAAAAAATAATTAAACGGAAATCGAAATGGTAAATTCGAGTCGAATGGTGTTAATAAGGGGGAGGGGAGGTAGTGATATGTGACATTGAAATTAATTAAATAGAGTTATTATTCGCTAGAGAGCTTATCTGGGGGTGTGTAAAGAGAAGATGATGAAGGGTGGATGTGGTAGGGAACCAGTGCAAGATTAGGAGGCTGATGTTGTGCTACTGGAGCTCCCTGTGGATAGACCGGTACAAATTTGAGGCCTGTACAGGGACCGACCGTGAAGCTGGCGGACGGAAGGCTCGAGTACTTCCGACCCAACAACCGCAGCCTTCCGACCTGTAAAACGAGGCAGAGCTGCGATCCGTCTCAGGGATAGGCATGGAGCTCCGGCCTGTGGGTGGAGAGAGAAACGGCACGCTGTGGGAACCGCATCGCCTG
Source organism: Glutinoglossum americanum (assembly GCA_020080175.1). Lineage (NCBI taxonomy): Eukaryota > Fungi > Ascomycota > Geoglossomycetes > Geoglossales > Geoglossaceae > Glutinoglossum > Glutinoglossum americanum. The sequence goes on along the minus strand of JAGHQL010000202.1, from coordinate 15,167 downwards.
GCGTCTGAACATCCGCGCGCGGAGGAGGAAGAGCACCTGTCTTGAAGAGTCCATGCAGCCAACCACCGAGCAGTCGAGGCGTCCGTGGCGATCTCCGGGAGAGCTAGTGGAGAAGGCAAAAGCAAAAAAGGACAAGATGGGATAGAATAGGAATAGGCATCCCGGCGGCCGTCATAAAAACGCTTGCTGGACGAAACCAACAAGTTTTGGGAAGAAAGGAGACGGGAGGGGGTTTGTGGAGTGCGCGTATATATATAACCCTCGGAAAGCGAGGCGGGAGATGAAGGAGGAGAGGATTAGCTTGGGATTAGCCGGGGAGAGAGGAGAGAAGAAATGGCGGCTGGCCGGTGACGGGCTGTGTGGAATCTCCCCGACGTTTAGCTTTGGAGGCTAGTAGTTGTAGCCATCTCGGCGGTAACTGCGAGACTGCTGTACGGAAGCTCCTGCGTCCGGAATCGAACGAAACCGGCAGGAACCCCCCCCCCCCCCCCCCTTCCCTGGGCCGCACCGAGCCGGGGGTGGACGGCGTGCTGCGTGCCCGTGTGGCCGCCAACCAGCTGGC
>JAGHQL010000202.1:0-14595 GCA_020080175.1 Glutinoglossum americanum | reverse complement strand
GGGCTTGGAGTGGGGCCCTGGCCGGGGACAACTGCGAGGTGGGGGAGCGCCAGCCCCCCCCCCGCGAGCCCACGCAGCCCCCCCACAACCCCCCCCCCCCCCCCCCCCCCGATGGATGAGTGGGAATGGGAATAGAAAACTCAATAACAACAGCAGCATATACCCGCTCCAGGCGGAAACAAAGCGAGATTCGACGCCCGCGCGGAAGGGGGGATTATTTCCAGTACCGATATTTCCATCTCCGTCGCTTTTTTGGTCCGGGGAGGACGTAGCGGGGTGGTGTTTTTTTTTTTTTTTTTTTATAGTCCCCCCCTGGCTGGTTTGAAGGGGGCGTTCGTCGGGACCGGGCTTAGGTAAGATGGGGAGGTGCGGTGATCTCGGTACGCTGCGCGCGGAACCAACATTCGACGACGGCGACGGCGACGACGATGACGCGCATGGTAGGCGGGGGAGAGGGGTTCCTGCTTTGGTGCCTGGTGGAGTTGGTTGCCGTGCGTGGGGATCCTGTCCGGCGAGCCCGCGGGTTTTTTGTGTGTGGGTGATGGTGGTGCGGCGATGCGTGGGGCTGGTCAGTCACCCGCCTTGATCACGTCTGTCTTTTCTCGTCGAAACGCGGATCGTCCGCACTGGTTTCTTCTTCTTCCGTCCCCGGATCTGGGGAGTTGGGGGGGGGGACTATGCGGCTGGTTGCTGCGCGTGCTTGTGAGGTTTGGGCTTGGGATCTGAGACGGGTTTGCTGAGATGAGCGGATCAGAGTTGGAAATTGGAAATTGGATGAGGTTTGAATGGTGTCCTGTATCCTCGGGGGTTTTTTATCTAAATTTCTTATCTATATATCTATTTATTTTGTTATTGATGGGGTGGGTTTTTTTTGGTGGGTGAGGGGGGGAGTGTAGGCGTTATAAAATGGTCTGGATTTCCGGAGTGTGTGGATTGTGTGCTTCTGATCTAACTCCTAGTTTGCACGGCGAAGGCAAGTGGCCGGCCTCATCACGATCTTTGAACCGTCTGCGCCAATTTTTTTTTTCCTTTTTGGGTTTTGAGCATTCCTTCTTTCTGAGCTAGCTCTCAGGGTCGATCTTTACTCACTATTTGCGGATCCACTCTTTCTTTTCTTTTCTTTCGCCCGGTCCGGTCCATCCAATCCCTGGAGACCATCTCGAAGTCCGCCTTCTCCTAGGTATCCAGCTTGTATCGTTATTGGCAACCGGTCAACCCTCCCTGTACGCTTGCCATCATGCGTCTTAGTAGTGGGCGGGCTTTGCTTCCCCTTCTCCTTGGCGCCCTATTTTATGCTCTATCCTTTGCCCGTCATGTGGATGTGTTGAGGCAATCCCAAAATGTCGCTAGGTATATTCCAAAGCCCTTTTATGGTGGTTTTTGGGGTAGGTGTTTAACTTCGGAATGCATTAGGAAACACAATATCTTGGCTGCTCGTGCCGGTCCTACCTGCCGCTCTGTATGTGGTGCAAATCCCCAGAATTCGGTCCGCCGCCAGATTCCAGAGATTCCCAACAATTTGGTGGCTCGGGTTCTCGACCCTATATCCAACGACCAGCTGACAACCTATCTTATCAACACCATAAACGACCTCGGCACCACCAAGATATACGACCCAGATGAATCTCAGACCAATACAGCAGGGTTTACCAGATTAGCTCGCAGGGTGGTTAGGGTGGGATTGAGGAGACTATGCGGGTGCACAGCAATGGTTATTGTTCATCCCAAAGGTGTTTACTACGCCCATTTCTTTGAAGATCAGTCTCACGGCATCGAGGACGGAGTAGACCTGTTCCAAGTTAAAGTCTTAGACTTATTGGGCAACGGCGAGAAGCCTTTTTTCCTAAGCCTCGGATCGGCGCGAAATCCCCTCAACAGCGCAGAAACTAGGGTGTACATCATGACGCCTCTTAGTGATGATCCTGATCTGGCGGCCCGGGGTATCTTCCAATACGCAGAGGATATCCCGCGATTGTTACAGGGGATAAGAGATATTCTTCCCAATGTTCTAGACCCGACTGTCCGTGGATACGCAGCGCTCGACCATGAGATAAAAGAACAGAACGATGAATTGGATAATTCCTTTAGAGGCCGTATCTTATTCGAATATGATCCAACCGGCGCTGTCCCACAATCGAGACTATTTTTTGAAGACCAGGTGATGTTCGAGCAACTCTAGAGGGCGGCTGGAAGCATTTCTTGGGGATGGGCATGTTGCAGGGTGTGCTGCTTGACTGTATTTTTATCATGCTTGTTAGAGGAATGAACATACTGGCGTTTTCCTCTCTCCGCGCCGGAAACGCAGATATTTAGCGTGGTTGGTGGTATATGGGCGATGCGTGACGAATGAACGGTGCCGACTAAACTTTCCTTGGATGCGTCCGAGATGCCCCCAAGGACTGGAGCCTATCACGCAGCTGCAAAGTAGGAAGCGCATGCGGTTGAGGCATCTGAGACACCATGGAGTCGTCGGTAAGCTCCGTCCCATCCCTACGTCACCTGCTGTGAGTGGCCCACTTGTGCGGATGCCTTTCCAATGCCTGCGCCTGCGCCTGCGCCTGCGAGCCTGGAGTAGAGTAGGGTAGGGCTCGAGCAATGAGGAGGGCTAGGAAGGGCTAGGGTAGCAGTTAGCAATTCTAAAGTAGCCGTGGCAAGACAGCGTTGCTTTGAGCGGTAGCATGTGGAGGTGGTAGACAAGGCGGTTTGCTTTCGGTGAGGGTTCGTCATCGTGCCTCGCGGCTGTGGCTTTTTTGGAACCTGAGGCTGCGTTAAATCCGGCGGGTGGAGTCCGATCCGCAGAGCGCAGACCCGACCGACGGCCGTAAGTCGTAAGTCGCAAGTGGTGGCTGAGGTTTCATCGGCTGGGAATTTCTGGTTGGGCAGTTTTGGCGGTTTTGACAGTTTTGGCGTAAATCCGGAGTGAGTCCATTGGGTGGTGCGCTGACAGGCGGATCCCGCTTGGTTTTGTGGAGGCGGAGCAAGGCACCGGTGTGAAGGCAGTTCGGTAGTCCCGCGGATAGTGTCATAGCGCAAGTATATAAGTCACAACCCCCGCCTTCACTATCGTTCCCGTATTCAACCTCAACGCGAAAAAACACCTTGCTATTGAACAACACGTTCGGCAATGTCTCTTCTCGACAATTTGCGAGCCTGGCTTTACGAGAAGCTCTCCGGCCAGGGCTTCATAGTGCGTTATCCCCCCCCACCAGTTAGTTTTTTTCCCCCAAATTCGATTGCGCTTTGCTTGCTAACACTCGCTGTTTTCATATAGCCTGCTGGGTTCCTAAGACGAATCCTCCATACGTCCTCCTCCTCCTCTTCCGGAACGCGATATCGGACTGTTGGCGAGCAGACGAGAGCCGGTGTGCATGGTTCCAGGAGCCAACGGCGCGCGACGAGGGATATGGATTGGTATCCGGGGGGGGACAATACGATCAACCGGGATGACGAGGGTGGATTGTCGCGTTATGAGATTAGGGAGAGGGGGTATTATGGTTGATGGAGGCATATAATCCCGATGCGATTTCTCGCCACCCCTCTCTTCCTCTCCAGCCGGGTTACAGAACGCCGGGATATTCTGTCCTCTCGTCTCGTCTGTGTGTATGCGCTGTACATACCGTTGTGTTATCCGTACGATACTCCTAAACTTTGACTTCGATTCGAGGATTGCCGGCTTTACTACCTCCTTTGTGGGGATCGTGAAACGTCGATTAGTATGTCTAGGGATCGAGTCGCTGGGAGCGTTGGGTATGGCCGCTGGGGTTTCATGGGTGAACGTTGGTGTCTTTTTTTTGCTGGCGTTGTGCTCTTTTCTATTTTCTCTGTTGTCTAGCTAGGGTGGTTGGGCGGGTTGCATCACCTTCTCAGCTTTCGAGGTAATGATATTTGAGGCATTTGGTAATTATTCGTATGATGGCCATTTAAATCTTGGGGCTCGATACATACTCTGTGGAATCTCTCGGGGAAGTGATCAGGCCGTGTAGAGGAAACCAAACCGGCGCTTGTGTGGGCATCAAGTTCGCATCTCTAATAAACTCACTTGATCTGGGCTGCTTCTGGCTCTAACACCAAAGGCTAGGCTTGGCTGGGTGGACATTAGGGTCAACACAAGCAAGTAGACTTTCTAATACCAAGACATTTCACCTTGTTCACTCGGATACACTGAAAGTTTAACGGAATAAACAGTTCTGATTTTGACCGCGCTTGCTGTCTCTCCAAGCATATTTCTTCCTCCCTTGCCGTTTCATTTTTACCATTATGTCAACCGGGGGGTACCCGAAGCCCGTCCCGAACGTGTATGAATGTGTTTTGCGTTGTGATATAACAGTCCTCAGGGGATCCCTGCGATTATAGGGGTCTCCCCTAGCATGCGCAATTCGTAATATTTTGCGATGGCCTCACTGAATTTTCATGAGGTAGGGTAGAAGGACGGGCCATTTGTCTTCTCTTGTTGATGGAGGCATGAATTCTCGGGGCTGAGTCCCTCTTGATTACTCGCCTCAGGCAGACTTCGTTAGATGGGGAATACGCGCTTGGATCTGTGTCGTTTTCAGCCTTGCTTGCATCTCCGCATAGCCTCCGGCACATGTTGCACGTTAATGCGAGTCCGCTGAAACTGATGAACGAGGCACTTTTCCATCTTATCGGGGAAACCAGCTCCGTTCTCGGGCCTGCTATCCGAGTGTTAGAAGGTAGAATATCCCGATACCTTGTCTGGACCTCTGGTGCCATTCAGCGGGCAGTCGAATTTCCCTCAGCAAGGGTCGGTGGACTGGGTGGCTCTGTCAAGGGCTTCCTTCACCTATTTAGTGGAGGTGATGGCGCGGATATCCAAGGCTGGAGTTGAAATGATCACTATTGCCATGGGCCGGTTTGTTTGCTCTGGGTTCGTACTTAGATCTGATGCACAGAAAAGGCTTTTTGACGCTCTGGCTAATCTGAGATCCTTTACGTCCTACGGGAAGCTCGTCTGGTGTGGTTTTGGTGTGAAGCATATGGCTAGAGACCTCACCGAGACAGAGCGAGCGGCCTGCGTCGCATTCTGCGCATGCCTCTCTGTTTCATACGCTTCTTTCTTTGCTACTGAAGTTCTCAGGGAACTTTCCAAGGTCCGTGGAACGCCGTCGGATCTCACTCCATCCATCCATCAATGGGATGCCCTTGTTAACGTCTGCTGGTGCTATATCTACCTCGCAGTTTCCAACTCTTGTCGAGAGCCTGTCACGCCTGGCATCGCCTCGCGGGACTACCGCTTCGCACGAACCCACCATTGCAGAGCCTTACAAGTCAATTTATTTTTGATGAATAAATGCTTTGTCGTTCCTAGTGGGCGGAGCTTCTGGAGCAACTATGGGCGTCGGGGACCGGCTTTTATCATGGGTCGGTCAGAGTGGAGTACGATACTTAGGGATTCGTTTGGCTCTAGGTTTGACGTTATACGTGGAACTACGGGCGAGTGCTTTTGCGATGCTGCTTCTGTGTGCCTCGCGGGAGGCTGGTGCACAGTATAACCGCAATCCTCCATCACTTGACCTAGGCGGCGAATTTACAGATCTAAAAAGCCTATGGAGCCGGTTCCGCTTTGATTGTGCGGCTTGCAGGGGGCAGAAAAATTTGTCATTCTTAGCTAGATGCCTGCCAGAGCTGAGCTCGGCAATAGAAGCGGTGCCTGATGTGGTCAACCGGCCTTACTCAAGGTCAAGTTGGGGCGAGTGTATCCGGTGGGTTGGGTCACCCTGTATATGCCGAATGCGTAGTGGCTCTGCGATAAGCTGCGGGGTTAACCCTACAGAGCTTTGTCTCACATTGATCGCGTAGACAACGATCCTTTTCGTTTGGGTTTTGTCAGCACTTAAAGTCGATGATTCCCTGCTGCCCTCCTCGAATGGACTTCAATTACTCTATTCTCAACACGGATCCTCATATGGCTTAGGGTGCAAGGATTTCTTTGGCTGGTCATCCAACAGCTTCGTCGATACAGATATCCCGGTTTGGCGTTAGATATATTCTCCTGCTGTTCGAATTATGAATGTCTCCCACCCGAAGAGGGACTGCCTTCCGCTATTTCTAGTAATGGTGCTTGCGTTTACTTCCGAGCGTTGGAGGACTTGAACTTACCGCCTTCTGAAGCATCCACTGTGCATGTGGTTCCTGGGTACATCGAATGCGAAGGGATCATATACAAGACCCTATATGACCCGGCCCAGGCGGCAACGGCTACGCAGACTCCCAGCCATGCGGTGTACGACCTAGCGTGTATCCTGGTCGTAAAGGAAACGCCACAGGTCAATTCCCTTGCTACAGTTACAGAGTGTTAAACCGCACTGGCGAATGGTAGTTTGGGGTCTCAGCCTTGCAGCTTGCCATTGCGAAGTCGATTCGGGACACAGCTTGTTTTGGCCGGCTTTGCTGTGAGTTGAGGGAAGTCAATGTTGAATGCTTTTCGGGATTCCAGCGGCATGTTATTCGGCTCTTGAGTGGGACAGAACAACGATTTCCAGCTTTGGACGGAGTAACCTCTTCGCATAAACAATGGCCACTAGTTTTTGGGGGCAAGGCTGGGCTCAAATTACCCTTTGGAGCTACTGGCTCTGCAGGCTACTTAAATCTGAAACGAGAATATCTCTATATATACTTACATCTAGTAATCAGGAAGGCAACATACTGCCTCTCAGAACTGCTCCCCCTGTGCCATCCAACAGTTTTTCCGTGGGATGCAATTAGAGAATAGGCGCCTCGGACTCGTGATAACTGTAGCAACCGTAGTTTCCTCAGAAAAACGGCTACCGTCAACAGAGGAGAAAAAAATTTGTTTCCAGGGGTGCACTGAAAGCGCGCTGTGTGGGGCTTCGAAGGAGGGACACATACTGTCGGTCCAGCTGCTACTCCAGAAGGGCGCCGAAATCGATAGCATAGGAAGGGAGAGTGGTACCACGCTGCGGGCGGCCTCAGCCAATGGCCAAGAAGGAGTAGCCCGGATAACTGCTCGATTAAGGTGCCCAAGTCGAAGGTCCAATTGGGTGGCAGCATCGTAGTGCACTGCAGTTAGCTTCATATAGTGGCCGTGAGGAATTGGTCCGGCTATTGCTTGATCGGGGAGTCAATGTCAATATACATAGAGGGGCTGGCTTTGGGTCCGCGCTATGCGATGCCCCTTTCAGTGGACACGAGCAGATCACCAAACTCCTACTCGAGAGAGGCGCACTCGAGAGAGGCGCCCACATTAACGAAGTTATACTGCATCTCGCGGGAGGAGTTCTATTTGATGCGTCAGCTCCGCAGCTGGCTTCACAAAACGGACGCGGGACTGTGGTTCAGCTACTGCTCGACTAGGGTGCCAACATCAATGAGAGTAGTGGGGAAGGCACTGCACTGATGAGAGCCTTACGGGGAGGACACTCTCGAGTGGCCCAGCTGCTAAGGAGGAGGGGAGCATATGAATAATTTATCTGGGTGCGGGCATACCCAAGTGCCATGTGGATGCCTATGGACTTATCATGAATGTTGACGAGAACACAAACGCAAATTTTTTTGGATCTCCGGCTCAGCTTAGCGTGGCCCTATATAGCCCTAGAAATAGGGGGCTGTAGAGCCATTAGAGGGTGTTGGAGACCTGTATGTAGTCTACGTTGGGGAACAAGACGGAAACGAAAAAATGTTTGGGTTTTGGGTTGCTTTAGGGGCAGTTTAGCCTGGTCGAAGGGACTTGTCCCAAGTATGAGAAAGATATCGGTCAATTGACAGATGTGATGGGAATTTCATCTGGCACATTGACTCCTTCGGGGCTGAAATGGCTGGGTGTCCGTCTAGTTATTAGGATCTGAAACTAATCTAACAATGTGTTTCTCTATTTCCCCTTCATTGCAATTACATCAGGTGCTTCAGCGTCGTCGTCGTAGGCTCAGATGATACTACTAACATTTAGATGATAGGTAATTATCTGAATACCACGAGTTTTCGTTTGTTTGCCCAGATAATACCGGAGAATATTTACCAAGATGCCGCGCATATCAATGGGCAAAACAAAGCCGGCCTTCCAAGCTGTGTAGGCCAGTGAGGGACCCCTCTATAGTCATAGGCATCCCCTCGAGAGCTACCGTCGTGTTATGGTGCATGCATGTTCGCTTGTAATATAACTAGGGGGGGTTGCTATGACCATAGGCGCGCCCCTAAGGACTACCATTACATTAAGATGCATATATCTTGGAGCGGTTCCGATAACTATTAGGCATGCCCCCGGAGAGTAGAAAGGGGATGGGTGAAAGAAATATAAGCGCCCTGGCTCCCTGAACGCTCAGGGATCCTCATTAATGCCTCTTCCTTCCGCTCTCTTCTTGATCTCCCCTTCGTTTTTCAATTTCTGGCAGGCCTCAGCGAGCATGTCCCCATAGCGGGCATAAAAGGCTGTCCTCTGTAGATTGAGGAGTCGCTCTTGCAGCGTTTGTGCATCCGAGGTCCGCGTTATCCGCAGGCATGTGGTATAGTGGATGGATCGTTCGTGCGTTGGCACCGTTACTCTCTGCTCGCCCTTCGCTGCCTCTAGCTCTTTTGGAAAGAGAATATAATGAGAGGAAGCATGATGGAATGAAGCTTGATTGACTAACTGTATGTGTTAGGGCATGTAGGAGTCTAAGTTACACGAGGGTGATGTGTAGACTCGGTGTTAGTGCTAGCACCGTGTCAACACTAGCACCACTTTTGGCAGCCTGATTTCCTGAAGGGTAGTTAAACTGCGGTGGTAAACGGTGGTGATATATGACGCCATCGCCAATGCTCCCACAAAGCTCCTCCTCGCCTCCCTTTGTAGACTTCGTACTCCTCGAGATCTACTAGGCGGGCGCAGGCATCCTTATATAACTCTAAGGCGCGAATTCCAATAGGAGACAGTTTGCACTCTAGGTTCCGTAGGGCGCGATCTGCATAGATAACTCGATCCTTAAGATTCTTCTCCTTATAGTCTAAGGAGGTTTGCAATGAAAGAGGAACATCGTTGACAATGTCTTGATAGTCATCTCCAAGCAAGATCTTAATTTTGGCCATAGTTATAGGGATCCCTCCTGAACATATGTGCCATGGTACGATGATGGCACTTGGGGGCATGCTTTTGATCATTAGAGTCCCTCCCAAATACATACTCTATGGCGAATCAGTGGCCCGTGGAAAGATGCCTGTAGATGTTCATAATTAAGCTGCCGGCGGCTTGTGCATGTATGAAAGATGTGGGGAACAAGAAAAATGGGGCGGTAGGTGTGATGTATCGGAATACGTTCTGGGAGGGGTAGTTAATGTGGGAGAAGAAGGTGAGGAGTTGAGGAGGGCTTGTACGAGGGTCTTGATGACGGAATTTGCGGTTGAGGGGGAATTGATTCGCTGTGGGAGATCGAGGAGGCAGAGAGAAGCACTGGAGTGAATAGCGATGACGATGAGGATCTTGTGAGGGGGGTAGAGCGGCAACTCGGTTTGGAGTAGATAGGTAAGCTAGGAGGGAGATGCGGGAGTGGGTGGAAAGTGTTTAACGGAGGCTACGGCATGAAGGAGGAGTGAGTATGGAGTGAGCATTCGGTTATGTACGTACATATAGGACAAGAAGGGAGGAAACAAGCATAGAATATGGCATATGGATGTTAATACCACACTGGCAGTTCAGAGCTAAGGCCTCGGCATGGTGGCGATGATGGCCGTGTGGTCATGGGGTGCCCCCGGGATGCATGCACCATCAACCACAGGGTGGTCTATGGCGGTGACCAGAATTCGAAGGTGTTCCGGCAGATGGGAGCAGCTCGGCACTAGTTCGGGAGGAAACTGAATGAATGGGTATCGAACTGGCATGTGTTGGAGGTTAGGCGCAGGATATGTGGCGGGAGTCATATATTGTTATGTGGTAAGCTAATAACAGCCAAAATGGTCAAACATCGAAGTAAAATGCCGCCCGCTATAGGCTAATGAATAGAGTGTAGTGACCGGTAGATGGAGTAAACGATTGTATTGGCTGGTTAACTGGCTATGAACTGACTAACTAACTACGGGGCAGAAAGCAGGGTTGACAGGCTCTGAGTAGCGAGCGGTGTGGCTGTTCCACAAACGGAGCCTAATGAAAAACCCTTCTGCAGGATAGAAATTGCTGGACAGGGGCGAGAGCTACAAAACTAGCAGGTTGGTGCCAGCAGGGGTAGTTTTGGCAGGCCCGATAAGACCAAGGCAGCGACTTCGAGGCTTAGCCTGGCGTGGAGGGGCTTTGCTTAGCGAACACTTATCCCCTTCTTCGCCCAGTCATCAACTAACCCCAAGAAATCGTCAGGGCCGTTTCTGATGCCACCCTTTGGTACCTTGTGGCCTGGCGGCTTCTGCGGTGCATGGAGGGTGGATTCTGGGTCCGCTGCTAGAAGGGAGGTGACTAGCGGCAGCACATTCCGAATAATGCCTGGCGCGGATTTGATGATGCCTGATGCATGTTCTCTAATGAACACCTTCATCTTGTCAAAGATATTTTCCTCCTTCAGCCTCTCCACGGGGACCAGCATGAGAGCCTGTAACGCGGCTTCGCCAAGCATGGCGCGCTGATGGAGACCGTCAAGTGAAGTGGTGGTGGAGTCTACCTCTCCCCCTATGTCGGCTTCGGAGGCAGACCTAGCGAGGGCAGAAAGACCGGCATTGACAATAGTGCTGACTGGCCCAGCGGGGATAGTTCCCTTTACTATGAGACTGCCGAGGCTGGCACCGGTTCTGAGAAGGCTGCTCCATATGGATTCTGTGTCTGGAGAGCTTTCCAAGAGAGCTTCGACAAAGGCTTTGGTGTCAGGGTCTACACGGCGCCCCAGCGATGCACTAGCGAGAACAGCATGGAAACCTTGCTCGCGGGGAAGGTGGGCAGATCCCGACTCGGTGGTAGCCGGATTTCCCTGTTCGCTGAGGGCTTCTAGGGCAATGCGGAGGGCAGGCTCCATCACGACTCCCATTACCTTTGGTGCCACAACCTTGACAGTTGGAGATGATTTTTTGATGAAGTCCGTCATCTTGGAGAACACGCCTTCTTCTTCCAGCGCTGTTTTACTCATCGACATGACGCCTGCGAGGGCCGCCTCACCAAGGATCGCGCGTTCCACAAGTCCGTCAGCCTGTATGGTGTCGATAGAAAAACTCTCACCCGCAACTTCGGACTCTGCTGCCTTTCCAGCAGCCCGGAGTGCGATGCCAGCGAGAGCCCCAATGGGTGCACCGATCGGGCCGAACGCGATGGGTAAACCTGCCTGGAGGATGTTGCCCAAGATGGGTGTACCAACGCGGAGACCCACCTTAATCGTGTGTGCAACGTCACCCAAAAACCCTTCATCGTCCTCTAAAGTGCTCTCGCCGGTTGAGACCCGGTGGGCCTTCAGATGGCCGTTCGCGACTTCGCCGTTGGCAATAGTGCCGGGGAGAGCCTTGGCTCTACTCGGGGTGACGCGGATGAAGCTCAACCCTGGGATGCTTCCTACGGCAGGCCCTTTTGTAGGGGCGGTGTTGAAGGCGGCAATGTAGTCTTCGAAGACATTTCCGTAAATCCCAATGACTGAGGCTGAGTTGACATCACCGCCATACACGTGCACCCCAATGGAAACCATGTCGGATTTGCGGAAGACCGGGGACCCGGAGTTTCCTGGATACATGTTAGTGAGAGCTACGAAGAAAGGGTCAGATGCTGATGTACTGACCACCAAACGTATCAATTTCATATTCCAGCATCATCTCTCTTGACTGTTGTAGGTTGTAGGGGGTCTTAAGGAACATTTGGTACATCTTTGCTCCAGATTCGTCAGTTTCTTCATCCCTCTTGTCGCCTGGATACCCCACTACGCCGAGGACGGGCTCGCCTGACTCGGGGGTGTCGCCAAATTTGATCGGTGTGATTCCAACGAAGGGCTTTTGAAGTTGGATGAACGCAACGTCATGGGCCCTGTCGCCTCTGGCTGTGAGCCACTCGGAGGTCGTCACCACCCGTTTGCCTTTGCGGAACTGAACGCTTTCGTCGCCAATAGACCCCTTGCCGTCATAGCCAATGTATGCTTTGAGGTGTGTGAGACGGCCCATCTTGTGCGACCAATCGAACGCACAATGCCCAGCAGTGACTAGCAGGTCTTCCTTGATGAGCCAGCCAGTGGCCATTGCCCAAGGATCGCCAGTTTTTTGTTTCTCGTAGCGAAGGAAGAGCTTCACAACGGCTTCAATGCTAATTAGCTAAACTAACACACCGACTTTGAGGACGATAGATAGGGTAACTACTCACAGCGGAATTTACTATCATTGTGAGAATATTCCTTCTTGGGTACCAGCGTTCTACTGTCGTCTAGGTCAACGATACTCTCGTCGTGTCCGTTGCTGTATGGAAAGAATGCTGCTTCCTCGGGAGCCTCACTGTCGGTATCTTTGAGGTCCCATCGTGCAGCGATTGTGTCTGCCATCTGGTTCACTATGGCAGCAGTTTTGATGGCCTCGGCAATGAGGGCCGTCTCTGTGGAGCCAACTCGACCCATTTTGTCCTCTCCTGGAACTTTGAGCTGGTTGATTGGGCGAGGGAGATCGTCGGTTAAAGTTTGATAGGATGGAAAGAAGATCGGGTTTTGGCTAGGGCAGCGTGAAGGTATAACTAGTGCGCTGATATGTGTGCGGGAATTGGCTGAATTCTGAATCGACTTGGTCACTATGAAGAACTGGAACCTGGCGGGACAACGGGCTTCTTAAGTAGTTGCATTCTGGCCTCCTTGAATCTCGATTCGAACTTGTGTTGGGAAGGGGCCTGCACCCCACGCTTGCCTAAGCTGACAACCCTCCCTTCCACACGCAGTGAGTGCTTCCAGACGGTGACGGGCACTTGATTGCAGAGTATGGAAGCACCCAGACGGTGAGCTGGCTGTGCTTCTAGTGAGCTGAACAGGATAAAGAGAACGTGGACAAAGCTCTTTTCAGCTCGCGAGCATGACCCAATCCTACTAGGTGACTAAATGATCGTGTGTGGTGAGTCGTCTGGCCAGGTCTTGGAAGGAGTCTCAGCCCACCACCCCGGAACCTCCGAGAAACCAACACCCTGATAACGTGGGTCACTGGCCACAACCAGATTCTTGGCCGTTTTTCTGCATACCTGCTGGCCACATAGAACAATCGCAAAATCACTACTTTCAAGATCATCTTCAAGTATGGGTGGGCCCGTTTGTTGGTGGGGACGGCACAAAGCGGGATGGAAAACAGGTAGATATAGAAGAGCCAGTTAATGTACCCTAAAGAGGATGAATAGGTAAACATATTTGTGCTTGGGAGCGATTTGGAAATGATTAGATTGTGGTTGTTCTGCGCAATCGGCAGATGCGCGGGAGAGTGGCCAAAACCCACCGATTGTTGAGAACCCGATGATCCGCGTGACAGAAAGGGGCAAGAAAGGGCAGGGCACGTGATCCAGGTGTCGGCCTCATCTGGAGCATCCACAATAAACACTTAGAGTCCATCGAATTAAAAAGTAGCCATTCGAATTGGGGGAACGGGGTTAGCTTCCAGCCAGCCACCATGGCTCAGAGCAGCGACTCCTAGAACATAGGCCAAGGAGAGGCAATTGTCAGCAAATCACCCGGCCTATTTGATCCTGCTCTCTTGGCGATCACCTATTCTATCTTTGATATAGCGAATAGAGGCTGACCGGAGCGCGGGCAGCTTCCTGGCCATGTGGTCTAGTGGTCTAACAATACCCCGCCGGATGGAGCTGAAAAGGCAAAGGAGGGAAGGAGAGGCGGGGTTGTGCTTATGGCAACGACCGCGACTGTAGATAGACAACTCCTTGGTAGTGGGGTGCCGAGCTGTTTCTCAGCTAGCCTCTAGGCTACCGGTGTTTTTGTGTATGTGAGGGTTGTTAAGCTACCGTAATCGCCCTGGACATAGGTTAGGTAGTAGCAGGCTTAGTGGGTAGTGTATCTCTTAGGGGAAGTTGATGGGTCGAGAAAGCGAGGTGGGAGGTGTGGTTTTTCGCTTGGCATCCGGGCGCGGTGCACTTGAAATGTTGACAAAGACGCTCATAACCACGCAAAGCCATCATCAGGCTTGCTCAGGACTCAGCTCATGGACCGAAAGCTCTCACCTTTCCCCCTCCCTTTCCGCGCAGAGCTATTATGCGAATACGGGATTATCTGTTTTTACCAATGGACGGCGACGCACAAGCGACGCCAACCCAAGCCAAGTGCCAATCCCTCTCATTTGGCAGGCCGCATGACGCGACCCACTTCCAACTTGGCTACGCTGGCTGCTACGCTCGGATTCGGGGAAAGTTCGGAGAGAGGTCGGGGGGAGAAAACTCCGTTGGCTTGCTTACCCTGCCCCACTCCCAAGACAGAGTGTGCTTCTTCACTGACCAAAAGGGTCAGGCTTATCTACAGCCAAGAATCCCAATGCGGCTGCTGAACTAGTGGGAGGACTTGGATAAGGCTTGGCCCATCAAGCTGACAGACTGGACTGGATTAACCCTGCCTATCAACCCTATCCAAAGGGTGCCGGTATGTCCACACCCCTTTTTTGCGCGGCCACACCCCCCGGGATTTGCGCGGCCACACCCCCCCTCCCACCCCCGCAGCCCCGCCC
>JAGHQL010000201.1:0-45109 GCA_020080175.1 Glutinoglossum americanum | reverse complement strand
AGCAGCTGACTTTCGAGACGGCGCGCGACATCGGCGGCTATTTCTGGAAAGGCAATCAGCACGTGCTGTACGTCAAGGATTTTGGCGGCGACGAGAACTTCCACGTGGTATCGGCAGCCATCGATGGCTCCGGCCAAGACGCCAAACCGAAATCAACGGCTCCAGCAACCTCGCTTTATGAACAGAGAGTTTAAGCATCAAAAAGCCAGAAGCCCCAGCCAAAGCCACTCCGCTTGACTAGAAGACAAACTGAAACCAAAGGCACAAAAAGGGAAAAGGATGACTCTAGTCAATAGTCATTCTACTCGGCACGGGTCCATGTGCCATGCTTGGCATCTCCGTGTCCGAAACCTTCTCATCCTCATTCTCAAGCTTCCTCTTGGTGATGTGCGGCTTCAGGCCCTTGTCGAAGTTTCCGGTGCAGACAATGGCATTGATGATAGTAAGCACTATCAGGATAACGGTAATGATGGCGAAAGTCGTCAGAGATCGTCTTGCAGGCTTGTAATTCTTTTCTCGCACAGGCTGATACATGCGGACGAGCTTGAAGAGGAAGTATGCAAGCGCGGCGAAGTAAAAGAACTATAAAACATAGCGACTTTAGTACACGAAAAGACGGTGTTGCATGTATTGTACGTAGGACTTACAATGATGAGGATCATGCCAGCCTTGTTTTCTCTTCGGGTCCAGAAGGCTGCGAGAACAAGAATTGCGATGGTGACCGGGATAACGGCAATCGTGAGACCGAATTCTATATCGCGCGCATCCAAGACGATGACGACGAACTGTACGGTGAAACCGAGAAAGAAGAAAAAGTCGAACTTTAATAGAGCAATGTAAATCTACCCATGTCGCAGTCAGCAAACCCTCCCCTCGCTCCTATATGGGCAACAGGCCTGTATGTCGCACTTACCTGGAAAGTCAAGTATCTTCTCTTCATCCTCAGGTCTGCGCTAATGTGCTTGTAGATGGTCCATGCAAATTCATCATATAGCTTCCACGCTACCGCCGACAACAAGACCGTACCAAGAGCAATCACGCAGGGGACCGCAATTAGGAAGGGCTTGCAGCTCCCCCAGATGTTCACTCCCTCATTAACGTATTGTTGATCTTTTAGGATCACGATCGCCTGACGAATCTGGTCCATCTGAACGGAAGCATAGATAAGGAGCCCAACGTTGTAGACGCAGAGACCGATGACTTGAATGGTATTCTTGAGGCGTAGCGCATCGTAGACGAGGATAAGTTGGTAAACGAAGCCGAAGATGAAGAGTGTGAGATAGGTCGGGATTGTGCGGGATTGGGGTAATCTCCCAGCCCCTTCCTTCAAGCTCGTCTGGAAACTCGCAAAGACATATCTGAAAGATTTCTCGTCAGCGTACAGTCCCGGTCATCATTCAAGGCCGTCCATTCCACTATCCCGTGATGCGCCATGCTCATCGTCGGAGGGTAAAGGATGTGTGAAAAGAACGTGTGAGCAGCTCACCCTTCAAAACCTAGCACTATGGCAGCCTGAACAAACGCGATGATAAGAAACGTCCACGTCCAGGGTGTATTTGGTTTGTACATCTTGGATTTATGGAGCGTTCGCCCGGCGTATGCTCCTGTGTAGCCCTCGCGTTCGTAATAGCCAGCAACGTGTTGGTTAGAGGGATCGATCTGCCGACCCCCAAGGAGAGCGTTTGCCTCTTGATGAATGATTTTAACGTTGTCAACTGGTGGCCCCACACGGCTTTTCTATCCTTTTGTATTTCTGGGCGTGAAAGGGAGGAGACGCAGTTGGTACGAGCGATCACTGATCAATCAATCCCGGCGGGAAGCCTTGGGAGCGTGATGTCTTGAAGTCGATAAGATCGAAAGGAGACTTCAATCTCATGCACTAGTTTTTGCTGGTGGAGAGAGAAGGGGTTCGTACCCGGTCGCCGTGCGGAAATGGGGGTTTGGGCTGACTTCAGCAATGCAACAGGGTGGGTTTGAAAATATGAAACGCGTAGGGAGTGGACTGGGCGTAACGAGACACAAATAAGGTATGGGAGAGTTCGATCTGTCTCGCAAAGAGATGGAAAGAGTGAATAGAAGTTAGAGGATCAGACCCGCTGGTATTGGCGGATTTGATGATTGGGGTAGATAAGTGGTGGATTCGAGGAAGGGTGATGGATGTCAGGTTGTGGTTGATCGAAGATGAGGACGGGGGTAGAATCAACCCATTTCCTAAGCGAGAGTGAATTAGGCATTATTGTGGCGCAACATCGTTTGGAATAATGGCAATTAAATTTGCGATGGCGGCCAAGTCCAGCAAGTGGCAATACTGTCCAATAGCGTGGCTGGGGGGCTGAGCCGGCAACATGTTCACACATGGCCCAAGGCACATCCGAAGCTACTGCTTGCGGGATGGCCGTGAGAACCAGACTATTTTTTGGGATTAATGTGTAACGTCGACCGGGTAAAGCCTGGTTCTGGAGGCCGTCAGCGAGTCAACAGACGCTCTCTCGTCCATATTTTCTTCTGCCGGAAGGATCCTGAAGAATACTCCATTCCCCAATTTTCTCTATTGCGTAATGCGCTATGCACATGTAGGAGAATTGCTCTGCCATCCACGACTCCGCCAGTCCATTGTAGGGGTTACAAGTATAGTTGAGCCGGAGTAGAGAGAACTCGCTCAAGCGAGCGGAAATCAAATGGATATCAGAGCCGAGCAAGCATCATCATCGTCCAAGCCACACTCAACCTCGTTCGCCATCCCAACATCGTGCATTCTCCAGCTGGTTTGTTCCTAATTCTGCGGTTTTGAGGGGTTCTGTATGTATGTGTGTAAATGCTGACAGCTGATGCTGACGTTTGTTTACTAATATCTATTCAGGCGCTTCGAGTGAACATGAAGATCGGTGAGCTGGCCTCCTAGCCTTGTCGTGGTAAATGTTCTAATTCGACTGACTCCGAGTAGATGAGTCTATCCTAGAGGGCCTCGCGGAAAATGGGTTACCGAATTAGTGAGCTTCCATCGGTGATCTATATGAGTGATACTCGACCATGGCCTTGACGTGCATACAGTTCTGACTGGCCCGAATTGCTCGACAGATTGCTTTCGCGTCTAGATCAGGCACGGCTTCTAACGCGAAATTATGGGGATTTGCCTTGGCTGACAAAACCTATAGATTGCTCGTGATTTCCCGGCTTCGTCCATACCACAATCCAGCATACCTCTCTCGGCAAACCCGGCGGCGCCGACTCCGCAACTCTCTATCACGGAATCAGAAGCTCCGGCGAGCCAGGGAGCCACCTCAACGATAGAATCTGCCTCTGGCGGTTCACAGAAGGAAAATGTAACTCCGAAATCTCCAAGGTCCCCTCTTTCCAAGCCTCCCGTGCCACCATTCTCTGGTTCCCCAATCCCATTTTCAAGCAGTGACAAGCCGCTCGCTACGACAACCTCTGATTCTTTGCAACCGGCTCTCCAATCTCACCTCACATCGATCAAGGACACCCTTCGCAATAACTTCTCGCGCTCCCCACCTCACACCATCCAGCGGCTCGCAGAGCTCATACTCAACCCTCGCAAACACTACCGCACTCTACCTAGCTACATCCGGGCCCTCGACCGCGTTGTCTCTGTCTCTTCTGGTGCCGACATCTTTCCTCTTCCGACGGCAACGTTGCCCAACATCGAAGGCGGTGGGCTACTGAATGGTACCGGCTCTATCATCGGAGGCGGAGGCTCAGCGGGAGGTCTAGGCAGCGATGAGAGCTTGGGTGGAGCTTTATTGACACCAATACCATGGCTACAAAACACGCCGGCACTGGGGCAAGGCGAGGTGCGCACAGAGAGTACAGAGATTGTGGATGGGCCTAATGGGGCCGGGAGCATTGAGACGGTATCGATATCGATGAATGGGATTTCTTCTGCTACCCCGCAGAGAGATGCGGGAGCGGCCGCACAGGGAGAATTACTGAGGCAAAATCAGGAGGCAGAGGCCATGCCCGTCTCAAGTAATCAGGCTTCCCCGTCACCTCAAGATTCGCCGACCGGGACGAAAGGTGGCTTTGGTTCGGAGACAGCGCTGGGACAGCCGGCCGATCAAGTTAGCAGCGCTAACGGTTCAGGCGGTACAGAACGCGACATAGAATAGTATCAGGACTCAACCGCAAAACTTTTTTTTGGAGAGGGGGTATGCTTTCGCGGGCAAATTCCCCATAGGAGGGGATCTGACGATAAACTGAGGTTACTGGCATTCGGGTTCTTGCCGATGAAGTGGGCCCGCTATGACTAGAAGTTCTGCCTTACAAGAGCAACTTTGATATTCAATGGAACGGGCGTATCCATAATTCCAACCAATTGTAGGCCTGTTGGCTGATATGGTCGCGGTGCATAGCCTGGGATCCAGTGAATTTCACTCGCTTCTCTGAATCTGTTAATCCTACCCGAAATATTTTATAACACGCTTGTTGGGTTCTAGCTGCGAGTGCGCTATTCGGCGACCCAATTGTGCTAGACTTCGAGATATGCGTGCGTCCGGCCTATAGCTTTGGGCTAGGGACTTGGCCAACGAGATCGGGCAAGGCTTCAGTGACCTCGATAAATTTATCTTATTGGTCGACTTTACGTTTCCTATTCCGACCTTGAGATCTAGGGGTGCCGTTCGTCGTGTTTTTCTTCCCACGTTCATCTCCACTCCCACCACTCTCAACGCCATTCATCCATTCCCTACCCTCGCCAGGGCTCTTCCTTCTCATGGTTCCGGGTCCCACAGCTACAATCTCCTCCTCACTTTCGCTATCGTCGATGTCAAGCAGGACAGGCATGGTAAATGTGTTTTCTTCCTCAATTTCGCCCTTTACAGGCTCAATGGTCAATACATCCACGTCCTCATCTTCGAGATCAAGTTGTCGCTTGTGAATTTCCTCTTTGGGGTGTATATCAAACTCGTCTTCTCGCTCAATATATTCTACATTCTCCTCGACCTCGGCAAAATCTGGAGCGAGAGCAGACCAGCGTTGCGGGGTGATCACAGACCACAGGTATACACGACCGGACTCAAGGCCGCACGCAACAACTAGAGGCCTATGAGGGTGCCACTGGATGGAAATTAGCATCTAGTAAATTCAATGGCGAAACAATTGGTAAAATTACCTCGACGACTCCTAGCTCTTCCTTTGGGCCTTCCAGAATCTTGACCAAGCTTCCCATGCTCCTTTCCCAGACGTAAATATCGTGGTTCTTGTATGTAGAGGCAGTAATATACTCCCCAGTTGAGCTAAAGGCAACGTGGTTCCACAGAAGCCTGTTAACGACGTCCTGGAATTTGTGTTCAACTTCAACCTTGATGTTCTCAGGGTCCAGGTCAGCATCATCCAGATTCGGCATGTGAATTGTCCGTATTATTCTGTCGCTTGAATTAACGACCATATCTCTGCCAGATGCCGTAAGACGTAGGTAAATAATAACACCAGTTGAGAGTCGAGTTGAGTATATTGTTTGGCACGAGGCCGTCTCTATTATGTTCAGCCATCCTTTACTTGTTCCAGCTAATATGTGGTTTCCTGAAGCGGTGAAGACTGTGACGCAGGTTGTTTGTTTTGCATCTTGGGCCGCCTGCTTTCCATTGATAGCGCCATCTTCGTCAATCCGCGGTCTTTTGGGCGCGGAAGGAAGAACGTGTTTTACTGGAATGGTAGATGAAAGATCTACCAGCATAGGCTGGTCTTCGAAGAGAGATGCTACAACGAGCAGGCTATGCTCATATAGTCAGCTCCAGCCCTCGAACGTGTTTCCAATGATAGACAAACTGATTGAACGGATGTAGCTCTGCGATATACACAGGAGCCTCAAATCTTACGGTGCGTATCCTAGAGCCGTCTTGTAAGTCCCATAGTACACATTTCCAATCTTGAGAGGAGCTTAAAAGGTATCGACCGTCGCGGGACCAACTGCGAAAAGGGGTTAGTCCTTCACTGCAATTCACTTTTCAATGCGTTCCTTGCCTAAGAGATTGAATTTGCCGTGTATGGCCGCGCAATTTCCGCGCGACCCCATTCGTCTCAACGTCAAATATTACGACTGTACCGTCCACCTGTATATGAACGCAATGTGAGTTTCTTGTCCCACAGCTAAACTGAGGGAGAAATTAGCGTACTCTTCCCGACGCTAGAAAGTCACCCTTTCGGTTGAATCTGACACATGTCGCATGACCGCTTCCTGGCCCAAAGCTCAGTTAGACAGCGAAGAATAGGAGGTTTTGGGTGCGCCTTACGAAGGTTTCCAGTAAGTGACTCTGGGTAGTCTTGGGCAAGAACAAACGGATCGATGAGCGAGAGATTCATGACGGATTACTAATATATGCTCATCTAGAACAGCTCGGTTGTAAGAGTCGAGAACTGTTAGACTTTACGATCACCTTAGTAGACATAGGGATGGAGAGGTCGGACGAATGCGAAACGCTTGTTCAGGCGAAAATACGCGCTTAGTCATATGAGAGGCTCTTTGTTCGTGCCAAGCCTCACCCTCGCACTTATTCCATCACAGCCAGCCGTCTAGTCAGAGGCCATCGCCTCCTTTGCATCTTCTTTGCGCTCATCTCACCTGGGCACAATACCGTGTCGCACATCTCGGTATCTTGTATCGGACATTCATTCAACTAGAGAAGAGGTCGTACGTTCATTTTGCCGTCGGAAACGGCTGCTTGGGCCGTGTTTTCGCTGCGGCGTCGCGGTACCAGGATTTTCAAGCCCATTAGTCTCAACAAAGACGACCCACGTTCGTCTATAAGTTGAGTAAATACGACAGCCACAAGCCGCAAGAGAGTTTGGGAGAATAACAGCTTTTAACACTAACAAGCGTCGAACTCGCTGGACGAAAGGTCGATCGCCATTTTAGCTCCTCTGTGTATTAGTCTCTCCATCCGCGACAATGGCGAACCTGAATTTTACGTACTCGAGCGCACCGCTGCGCACGATTCAGGAGATCCAGTTTGGCCTCCTGTCTCCAGAGGAAATAAAGAGCATGAGCGTCAAGCACATCGTGTATCCTGAGACTATGGTAAGCGTTTTTTCCCAGATGATTCAACCTAATGTACTAACATGTCAGTAGGATGATACTAAGCTACGACCAAGAGAGCAAGGCCTGAACGATCCGAGCCTTGGTACGATCGACCGGGCTTATAAGTGTAATACCTGCGAGGAGGGCATGTCGGAGTGTCCTGGGCACTTTGGTCACATTGAGCTTGCTACGCCTGTTTTTCACGTTGGTACGTAAGGTAACAAGATGTTCTTTACAGCATCTTAACAAGGATGATAGGTTTCATGACGAAGATTAAGAAGCTTCTTGAGACTGTCTGCTTCAACTGCGGAAAGGTTTTGCTAGATGAGGTTAGCCATCCCTGAGGTGGCACGTCCTCCATATCATGTCTCGTTAACACCTTTCAGAGTAATCCCCAGTTCAAAGAGGCTCTCCGTCATCGCGATCCAAAGGCACGCTTTAACGCAATCTGGAGAGTATGCAAACCGAAGATGATCTGTGAGAGCGATGCAGCCGTGGAGGATGACTTTGATCCAAATGTCGGCAAGGAGCAGCCAAAGAAACACAACCATGGCGGGTGTGGGAACCATCAACCTGAGGTCAGGCGCGAAGGTCTGAAATTATTTGGCACCTGGAAAATTCCCAAGGATGACGAGAATGAAAGCCAACAGCCCGAAAAAAAGCAGTTGCTTCCGCAACAAGTCCTCAACATATTCCGCCACATATCACCCGAGGACGCCAGGAAGATGGGACTAAGCAACGACTACGCTAGACCGGAGTGGATGATAATCACTGTTCTTCCTGTTCCTCCCCCCCCCGTTCGACCAAGCATATCAATGGATGGCACGAGTCAAGGAATGCGCGGAGAGGACGACTTGACGTACAAGTTAGGCGATATAATTAGGGCCAATGGCAATGTGCGACGCTGTGAACAAGAGGGCTCGCCAGCCCATGTTGTCAGCGAGTTCGAGGCTTTGCTTCAATTTCACGTTGCTACCTACATGGACAACGACATTGCTGGCCAGCCACAAGCCCTCCAAAAGTCCGGGAGACCAGTCAAATCAATTCGTGCTCGTCTGAAGGGAAAGGAAGGTCGTCTTCGTGGAAACTTGATGGGCAAACGAGTCGATTTTTCTGCTCGCACCGTTATTACTGGGGATCCTAACCTTTCGCTGGATGAGGTAGGAGTGCCAATCAGTATTGCGAAGACTTTGACGTACCCTGAGACGGTAACACCTTACAACATCCAAAAGCTGCATCAGCTTGTCAAGGCCGGACACAACGAGCATCCTGGCGCCAAATACGTTATCCGCGACAACGGCGAGAGAATCGATCTGAGACACCACAAACGTGCTGGCGAAATATCGCTCCAGTATGGTTGGAAGGTTGAACGCCATATAGTTAATGGCGACTATATTATCTTTAACCGCCAGCCCTCTCTGCACAAGGAATCCATGATGGGTCACCGGGTGCGCGTTATGCCATACTCGACCTTCCGTCTCAATCTTTCCGTTACCTCTCCCTACAATGCCGACTTCGATGGAGACGAGATGAACTTGCATGTCCCACAGAGTGAGGAGACTCGGGCAGAAGTCAGCCAGTTGTGCATGGTGCCGCTGAACATTGTCTCCCCGCAAAGAAACGGCCCATTGATGGGCATTGTCCAGGACACCCTTTGCGGCATTTACAAGATGACTCGGAGAGATGTGTTTTTATCAAAGGAGCAGGTGATGAACATTTTACTATGGGTCCCCGAGTGGGATGGGATTATTCCACAGCCAGCTATTTTGAAACCGCGTCCGAAGTGGACAGGGAAACAAATCATCAGCCTAGTTATTCCTCACGGTTTAAACCTCGTCCGCCCAAGTGTGGATGGCTACTCACCACTTCGTGACGAGGGGCTCTTTGTTCACGGGGGAGAGCTGATGTTTGGTCTGTTTAGCAAGAGTTCGGTGGGGGCTAGCGGTGGAGGCGTCATTCACATCATATACAACGAGAAGGGTCCCGAGGCCGCGATGAAGTTCTTTAATGGCGCCCAAACAGTTGTTAATTATTGGCTACTCCACAATGGATTTAGTATTGGCATCGGCGACACAATTCCGGACAAGGCCACCATCCAGAAGATCGAAGAGGCAGTGAGCAAATTCAAGGGCGAAGTGGCCGAGATTACCCAGAGCGCAACAGATAATGCTCTGGAGCCCCTACCAGGCATGAACGTTCGTGAGACGTTTGAGAACAAGGTCTCGAAGGCACTGAATCAAGCCCGCGATGAAGCGGGTAAGGTCACAGAGGAGAGTCTAAAAGACCTTAACAATGCTATTCAGATGGCCCGATCTGGCTCGAAGGGTTCAACTATCAATATATCACAGATGACAGCTGTTGTAGGTCAACAGTCTGTGGAGGGGAAGCGGATTCCTTTTGGCTTTAAATACCGTACTTTGCCACACTTCACCAAAGACGACTACTCTCCGGAATCCCGTGGCTTTGTCGAGAACTCATATCTTAGAGGGTTAACACCCACTGAGTTCTTTTTCCACGCCATGGCAGGTCGCGAAGGCTTAATTGACACGGCAGTGAAAACAGCAGAAACCGGGTATATCCAGCGAAGACTAGTTAAAGCCCTTGAAGATGTAATGGCTAAATATGATGGCACCGTACGAAATTCCCTCGGCGACATCGTGCAATTCGTTTATGGTGAAGATGGTCTTGATGGCGTCTACATCGAGAAGCAACGAGTGGACATCTTTACCTGCTCGGATGCCCAATTTGAGAAGATGTTTAGAGTAGATCTTATGGGGGATTCTGCCAATGCTATCTCACCTGACTACCTGGAACAGGCAACTGAGATCTCCGGCAGCATTGAAGTACAACAGTACCTCGATGAAGAGTTTGAGGAGCTCAGGGCTGCTCGAGCCTTCCTCCGTCAAAACGCGAAGGATGACACCGATCAGATGCAACTGCCGCTAAACATCCTCCGTATTCTCGAGACTGCGAAGACTGTCTTCAGAATCAAGGAGAGTGCGAGAAGCGATCTCCACCCTGCTGAAGTCATTCCTCAGGTCAGGGAGCTTCTGGACAAGCTCGTTATTGTCCGAGGAGATGACATTCTCTCCCGTGAAGGCCAGGAGAATGCGACCTTGCTTATTAAGGCTCACCTCCGGTCTCGCCTTGCATTCAAAAGACTAGTAATGGAGTACTCGATTAACAAGCTTGCGCTACAGTGGGTTCTCGGTGAAGTCGAGAATCGATTCTTGCGTGCTGCCGTCAATCCTGGAGAAATGGTTGGGGTCCTTGCAGCGCAGTCTATCGGAGAACCGGCCACCCAGATGACGCTTAACACTTTTCATTTTGCTGGTGTCTCTTCGAAAAACGTCACTCTTGGCGTTCCCCGTCTAAAGGAGATTCTTAACGTCGCAAAAAATATTAAAACTCCGTCTATGACGGTTTATCAAGAAGAAGGTACAACTGGCAACAAGGAAACGGCGAAGCTGCTCAGAAGCGCTGTGGAGCATACAACCTTGCGCTCAGTTACCGAGGCAACAGAAATCTACTATGATCCCGAAATACAGGCTACTGTCATTGATTCCGATCACGACATGATCGAGTCCTACTATGTCATCCCGGAGGATAATGCGGATGATCCGGAACGTCAGTCTAGATGGCTGCTTCGTATTATTCTTGGTCGTCGAAAACTACTTGATAAGGGATTGACGGTTGAAGATGTCGCACTAAAGATAAAGGAGAAATATGCCAAGGACCTAGCGATCGTTTTCAGTGACAACAATGCAGATCAGCAGGTTATCCGTTGTCGGATGAAGGTTGACCCTTCGAAGAGCGACCTTGAAGACGACAACAAACAGACCGAGGATGAAACACTGAAGAAGCTGGAGAGTCACATCCTCGATAACCTCACTCTGCGTGGTGTGCCAGGTATCGAGAGGGCTTTCTTGAATGAGAAACCGCGACTCAGGACCGACGAAGAAGGACGTTTGGTAATGAAGAAGACCGACCCTCTGTGCAGGGAGTGGTTCCTCGATACCAGCGGCACGGCATTGGGTGAAGTCCTAACAATCCCTGGAGTCGACACAACACGAACTTACTCAAACTCTTTCATCGAAGTATTTGAGGTATTTGGCATAGAGGCTACCCGGTCGGCGCTCATGCGAGAACTGAGTCAAGTTCTGGCCTTTGACGGTTCGTATGTGAACCATCGTCATCTAGCACTTTTGGTTGACGTTATGACTTCCCGTGGTCATTTAATGGCCATCACACGCCATGGGATTAACCGTGCAGACACTGGCGCGTTAATGAGGTGCTCTTTTGAGGAGACGGTTGAGATTCTACTAGAAGCCGCAGCCTCAGGCGAACTTGATGATTGTCGCGGTATCTCCGAGAACGTTATGCTCGGACAATTGGCGCCTCTCGGAACCGGCGAACTCGATGTCTTCCTCGATGAAAACATGCTGAACACTGTAATATCCGAAAACCCAAGAATGCCCAACATTGGCGTTAAAGGCCCCCTACCTGACGGAGCGGCTACGCCTTACGATAGTGGCTCGCCGTTGCAAGAAGGCGGATATCTTGGCTCACCAGATTATGGTACATCGTGGTCTCCCATGGTCAATACAGGCTCAGAAACTCCAGGCGGATTCACAGAATATCAGCCTGCTGGGTTTGGTGGAGGACTGAGCCCTTATGCTCAAAGTCCCAGTCGCCCGTATTCCCCGAGCAGTCCTTTCAACAATCCTAGTCCGACCTCTCCAGGGTTCTCACCGTCGTCTCCTCAGTACTCACCCTCCTCGCCTGGCATGAGTATGTCTAGCCCCGGCTTCGCTTCCCCCCGTTTCTCACCAACCAGTCCGGCGTACACTCCAACTTCGCCCAACTACTCACCAACATCACCGGCCTACGCTCAAGCTGGCATTTCGCCCACCTCTCCTCAATACTCTCCAAGCTCTCCTAATTACTCGCCTACCTCACCCAACTATAGTCCAACCTCGCCGAGCTATAGCCCGACATCTCCGAACTATAGCCCTACCTCCCCGCAATATAGTCCGTCCAGCCCACAATTTGGTGGCGGAACCACAGCCAAACAGCACTCCCCTACGTCTCCAACTTCTCCTACCAGCTTTAGTCCGACTTCTCCCCTTTATAGTCCGACTAGCCCTGCTGGAAATTACTCTCCAACCTCCCCCAATCTCCACCAATCGCCGACCTCCCCACTCTCGGCACCCTACTCAGCGTCTTCGCCGAAGTGGTCTCCGTAAGTTTCCCTTGGACTCTCTTTTCCAACGCTTAGCTGACTCCCGAGACAGGACCTCTCCAAACTATTCCCCAAGGTAAGTGATATACCTCTGGCTTTGTGCATGCGAAGTGTATTAACGAATGTGTTAGCTCTCCGCGGAATGGTTGAACTACACCCTTATCGTGAGCGATTATTCCGTAAGGGAGGCATCGCTCATGAGCACCTCTGTAATACTACCGCTGTCTCGGTACTGCGATTGCTCAGGAAAACTTTTTATTGCGTGTTTCAAAGGCGGGACTGGGTGGTTACTCGCTTTTCTCTACTTTTGTTTCCATGGTTACATTTGGTCTGATTCCCAGTTTTTGTCCGCTCCGAAACTTACGGAGCCTGCACCAAATTGTGATCGAAAAAAGGGGCTTTCCTATTATACTAGAGATGAGACAACACTACCAGCTCGATTAGATGCTAGCACAAAAATATGACATTGCAAGGCGCTGGTTGACAATGCATGTATATAAAGTTACATCGAAACAACGAACGAATGGATTTGGAGACACTCATGTGCCTACGACCCACGCGCGGAAATAAAAAACAGGCTTTTTACACAAGGCGTAGGCTATGTGTGGAGCATTCACCCAGAGTTCATGGCGCACCAACAAACATCGTCCCGTCCAAAAATATTAAGCATTTCCCAAGACCCATGTCGTAGTCCAACAAAGAGCGTAACTGAATATTTGTCGAACTACACCCCACACCCCGATAATATAGGGTTGGACTGCATGATGGCAAACTCGAAGTAAGTGAAAATCCTCCCTTGGTACCGGCAACCGCTCTCACATGGCCGATCTCCCTATAGATACGAATATGTGAAGACCTTCGAACAGCAGGACACGCTCCTGCCAAATACTTGGATAGTGATCAGGCTCGATGGGCGGGGTTTCCATAAGTGAGATGGTCCCCTAAGCCTACGCGCGACCCCACTGACATGTATCGATTTTGACTGGGTATTCCTAGGCTGTCAGGTAAATATTCTTTTGAGAAACCCAACGATCGTCGGGCTCTGGACCTCATGAACACGGCGGCCACTGCTGTGATGAACGAGTTTCCTGATATCGTCATTGCATATGGTATCAGCGACGAATACAGGTAGAATGCCGTGCATGGCAATTCCTAATTAACGTGGGGTCTCCGCTGACTTGGATGTAGTTTTGTTTTACATAAGACTTGTGCGCTCTTTGAACGGCGGGCTAGGTAAGTGTCTAGATGGCAATGCTGGTTGCTCTGGGCTTATTGGCCACAGCAAACTGGTCACTACGATTGTTTCAACGTTCACTTCGTATTATGTACACCTTTGGCCCTCTTTCTTTCCCGAGAATCCACTTTCGCCGCCGCTGCCGTCTTTTGACGGGCGAGTGGTACAGTACCCCAGTATGCAGAACTTGCGGGACTATATGAGCTGGAGACAGGTCGATTGTCTGTGGCCTTGCTTGGTTTGTCGTTTTGGGAGTTTGTACCAGGGCTTACTGACGGATCATAGGCCATATAAACAATCTATACAATACGACTTTCTGGGCGCTCATCCAACAGGGTGGGTTGGATGCAAAAGAAGCAGAAAAGGAGCTCATGGTCTGACTCATTCCACCCCTATCATCTGTGTGGCTGGAGACTTATCGCTCTAACAGGGTTCATTTGCTGCGGATAAGAATGAAATATTGTTTTCACGGTTCAAGATCAACTACAACAATGAGCCAGAAATCTACAAGAAAGGGAGCGTTGTCTTTCGCGATGTAAGGTCCCTGCTCTGAGCGTGTAGGAAGCGGCGTCAGGCTTATTTGCGACTCCAGTATGAATTGGTGGATCCTAGTTCAGATGTCACACAGGCCAGAGATGAGCCTGGTGATGAGCGGGAAACTGGCGTGACGGTAGAGAAGTCGAAAGCCCAAGAGGAGAGAGAGAAGAAACGTCGGGCAAAAGCCCGTATCGCTGTGCGCCATGTTGACATCATTAAAGATGATTTCTGGGAAAGAAGGCCCTGGCTATTGTCGAATAAGCCGGGGAAGATACCTAAGGAACCTTAGATTAGAAGATCTAGTCTATCTAGCCGCGAGCCATGTCTCCCTCCAAAGTGCTTCTTCTAATGTCATTCATTGTAGCATCTAGATTTTGACTGACGACTCAAACGCCACACCCCACATAAACAACGCTACAAACGTTAAACCCCAAGAATGGCGGGTGCTCAATGTGTCGGCTTTCTATTCTTCCTTCTCGTTTTCGCTAGGGCTGGTGCCTCCCCATCCTCATTAGGTGTGGTGCTCTGGTTGGCTGGCTTCGGTTTACCCACGTCCAACTTCCTCTCCACTTTCTTCCCCCGCTTATGTTCTTGCTTCAGCGCATCGCCCACGATGCTGATATTTAGCGTTGTGTCTCCCCCTTCGGGTTGCTGGTTTGCCAGTGGAAGTGTTGATATGGTTGTAAGAGCTTCCAGACTCGAGAGCTTTGAAGCCTTGATCTCTCGTCTTAGCCTGCGCCTCTTTCCCCTACCTTCTAAATCTATTAGGTCCACTTTATCACCCATAGTTTTAGAACTCTTTCTTTTCTTCCGTTTCCTTCGCTCCACCTTGCTCCCTTCTCTCGAATCAGACCGTTCCTCTCGTTCACACTTCTTTATCATTTCCTCCTGTACAGCATCTTTTCCAATAGTTCCAACTAGGCCTTCACCTTTGACAAACATACTGTAAAGAGCGCCTTTTCCTGACACCAGACTTTCCAAAAGCCCGCCCTTCTCTCTCTGAGTAACCGTCACCTCACTAGTCCCGTCGGCGCCGATATTCCCCTGCTGTACTTCCAATCCCTCTAACGAGTTATCAAAGGCTCGCGCCCACCATTGATCAGCGTGGTTCTGCTTCTTGCCGAGACCGCGGGCATCTAATTTTTGCGAGACAAGGAGCGGCCTCGGGAGGCCTCTGCCTGCTGAAAGAGGATGGCCGGTGCCAAGCCAGCCTTGTGATTTAAGATATCTAGCCGTATCCATGGGGAAGGAACAAGCACAGTAGCTTAGGGATGCATTTGTGCGGACGTTTTTTTTTGAATGCTCGAGGCGTTGGATGTTTGGGTGGTTGGTGTTTTTCTCGAGCCGCCCTATAGCTATTTAAGCGAATGAACAGTACCTCAGCTTAGCTCTCAAAAGAATAGCACGGCAATGCTTGTATTCTCGTCAAACTATCACGGGAATCCTCTCACAAGCAGATTACTCGGCGCAGGCTCGTTAATGGTGGTTATCGGAACTCCCGGACATATAATTTAGGGCCCCGTTGAATGGTGGTCATTGGATCCCTACCGAGAATACGACTCGACTCGCGCGGCTATATGGTTCTACTTAGGACTAAGACGAACTCCAGTATTCTTAGGAAAAGCTAATGGGGCACAAAAGGGCTTAACTAACGAACTAATAAGATTCATCAGGGAAACATCCTTAGTGATTTTATACCCATCAGGCATGCTACGTGTTTACGGAGCCCCTCGAGTTCGGCTGCCGGAAGTTGGCGATGAGTAAGCAGGTCATTTGTTCGGTCGGTCGCGCTTCAGGACGGGACACCAGTTTTGTAGATGCATGTGACGGCTTAGTTCTCCATTTCGTCTTGCTATGTAGCTGTACTCGTTATGTTCAGTCCCTCAACTCCAAGGGGTCTAGGTTAAAGCCACGGTCACGCACTCGTTTCTGCTTCAGCTTCCTGCCGTGCCTTGGTCAGGCCGCCACACTCGGCTCCCCCAACAATCTTCTGTTGTCCCAGCATATTGTAGAGGACTATTGCTGATTCCCGGGCAGCCACTCTCCTCAACAATCAGTGCAGAGAGGTCATCAGACTCATTCACCCACTCCTTTGCTCACTTCCCCCGTTCTCTTTCTCTTCTCCCCTTCTTTTTCTCATCTTAGACCTGTTCTCTAGGAAACGTGCTTTCTTTCTTACCTTATTCACTCATTCCTGGATCCGAAGTGTATCTAAGGCTTCTAGAGGATACCAATCCTACTACGCAAAGGGTTACGGTCTTGACGGGGTGAGATGCAGTACGTCCGTAGCATCAGTGGCTCAGTCTCCAAAACATGGAATTCGATCAACCCGGCGACCTTGAGTGGCGCAATCGATGTGATTGTCGTTGAGCAGGAGGATGGTGAGCGCTACAACGACTTACATGAATATTCATCCGAATCACAGCCACTGACGACCGGTGCAGGCTCGTTGGCATGTTCGCCATTTCACGTTCGATTTGGCAAATTCTCTCTTCTTCGGCCATATGAGAAAAAGGTCGAGTTTTGCGTTAACGGCGAGAAGCAAGATTATGCCATGAAGCTTGGTGAAGGCGGGGAGGCCTTTTTTGTTTTTGGGACATCGGAAGATATCCCAGAAGACCTCCAAACATCCCCGCTAGTGTCGCCAGCCTCCAGTCCCAAAACTATGCCTACAGAGCGTTTGGGATCTTCGGGTTTACAGGAACCCGATTTTCTGGACCTATCAACAGAAACCACGACTGAGCGCAGGGGGGGAAAGGATATGGCCATGCCTATCCTATCATCAGAGAGAAGAGCGCAAAGTGATCTTGGTATATATTGTGATATATCTATCGGTTCGTTCGTAGCGTTGACAGCTGACTAGGCAATTTGACGCCCTTGTCACGCTCTCCGGACGACTCCTCGGATCGTCCTGCGTCTGGGGACTGGTTGGGCGTTCAGCTTGAACGGTCGACGAGCGATGATATCCTTCCAAGCTCGTCCGGATACGGGTCTAGTACTCTCGGCGATTCGGCGCGCCGCACACGATCATCCAATCAATCTGCGCCGGCCCTAACCCCAGCCGCTGAACGGTCTGACAGCCTCATTCTGGTACCCACACAGTCAGCCGTCGACCGAGCCATATCTCTATCAAAAAAACTATCCGGATCAAACATTCCTACTCAGGTTACAGATAAGGGAGATATTATGCTTGACATGACTGGTTATAAAAGTAGCGAAGAAGAGGCATTGAGGGCAGAGATCATCGCTCGGAAGATATTATCCGAAGAACTAGAGGGAAATTATGATATTGGGGCTCTGATAGGTGCCGATGAGCAAGGCAACCTTTGGATTTACAGTAGTGAGGAGGCTAAAGAAGCCGCAGGACGAAAGGCAGCCCTACATGGCCTAGGCCACGGCGGTTTGACAAGCGATGCAGTTTCTGATCCAGGATACC
Organism: Glutinoglossum americanum; assembly: GCA_020080175.1. Classification (NCBI taxonomy): domain Eukaryota; kingdom Fungi; phylum Ascomycota; class Geoglossomycetes; order Geoglossales; family Geoglossaceae; genus Glutinoglossum; species Glutinoglossum americanum. Next base: position 27,627 of record JAGHQL010000201.1, on the reverse strand, counting down.
AGAGTGATGACTCGAAGAGCCTCACCAGCAACGACATTTCTCCGAGACGTGAGCTGGGGAATACTCAACGCCAAGCGATTGGCGACTTAGCAACTCCGCCGGATTCTCCGCCATTCAGTACGGATACTGCAACTGCTGGTGATCCAAATAGGAACTACGCTAAGACGCTAAGGTTGACGAGCGATCAGCTAAAGGCGCTGAAGTTAAAGCCGGGGCCGAACTCTGTCAGTTTCAGTGTGAATAGAGCTACCTGTCAGGCTTTCATGTACTACTGGAGATATGATGTGCCCATCGTGATATCAGACATTGACGGAACCATTACAAAGTAAGCCGTTCTCCTATCTTCTGCGCTATTAAGCATTAGCACTCACGTCTAGGTTTATAGATCGGATGCGCTTGGTCACGTCCTCAATATGATTGGTCGAGATTGGACTCATCTAGGAGTGGCCAAACTTTACACCGATATTGTTGCCAATGGCTACCATATTATGTATCTCACTAGCAGGTCAATTGGCCAAGCAGACACGACGAGGAGTTATTTGAATGGAGTTGTGCAGGACAATTATCGACTACCGAAGGGCCCTACCATTCTGAGTCCTGACCGAACAATTGCTGCCCTACGAAGAGAAGTTTATCTTCGAAAGCCGGAAGTATTTAAGATGGCTTGTCTGAGAGATATTCGAAGCCTCTTTGGTCAAGATCACAACCCATTCTACGCTGGTTTTGGGAATAGACTTACAGATGCGCTGAGTTATCGCTCTGTCAATATCCCTTCAACGAGAATATTTACAATCAACTCCAACGCAGAGGTCTCGCTAGACCTTCTCACATTGAATAAATACAGGAGTAGTTATGTCTCTATGCGAGAGATTGTGGATCATTTCTTCCCTCCCGTGGGTTTGTTAGTAAGGGCAGGTGGGGAAAGCTTCACGGATTTTAACTACTGGAGGGATGCACCGCTTGATTTGGATGAGTTTTCAGCAAGTGACACTAGCGAAGATGGCGAGGACGATGATGATGAGGGAAGCGTAAAGAGTGAAGACGAGGGCAGTGAGGGACTGGAGGACGAACAGGGTGATGATATGGGGGACAGCTTTATATCGAGAGAATCTCAGGATGAAGGAGACATGTCCGACTCTCTTATGGAGGACTCTATGCATGAGGTTGAAGAGTCTCCGGAAATCTTACTTGTAATAGAAACTATGCCAAGATACTAAGTTTGACGAGTGATCAACTAAAGGCGCTGAAGTTAAAGCCAAGACTAGATTCCGTCAGTTTCAGTGAGTGTGGGCCGCAAGATCGTATTCCTAGGACGAATGATTCCTTTCGTGAAGTTTGAATTGCTGCTTAAAGCCCCTGGAATATTTAAAGTGCTAGCCAACTCAGGTCAGCACATCAGCCCCATGGGATAAGTTCATTACACTGACAAGGTAGCAAGACCTTTTTCATCGCAAGACCCTTGTTCTTCCTGGGGTGTCCATTAATCTCTGTATATAACGACAGACAAGTCTATTTTCTGTTTAGGGTTAGTCGATGTATAGAGGCTGCTGCACGTGTCTTCGGCAAGCAGTGACATCACGTGCAAATATTAGTTGAGAATCTTTGAGCTCTCCACACCGCACGAGTGGAAGCGGGAGTATAAGTGGAAGTGGTCACAGGATGTTGTTCATTACCACGATCATCACATGTGGAGCTCTGTTTTGGTGAGTTACAGGCGCAGGCGCGCATGATCTCGCAGGCTTCATATCCGCTCATCGACTCTCACTAACAGCTTACTGTTAGGCTCGTTCACCGAGCTTTGCAGATCTTCAACAAGCCACTTCTTGATCTAATCAATGTCCTAGGCTTGGAATTGCCGGTTGCCCCAGAGGTGTCTCTAGTAGGCATCAAATCAGATCAAGTTACCCTACATTGGAACCGGCCGACTGTACAAAATACGGTGGTGAAACACTTCATACAGGTTAATGGCATTAACGGTAGTTATTTCCCCCGGCAGTCTTACGTCGAGAATGCATGCTTGTTCTGACTTCTTCAGTCGGTGATTCGTCTCGTGTAGAGACGGCCATTACTGTCACGGGCTTGAAGCCAGACCACCTCTATAACATTCGTGTGGTTGCTGCCAATGCCCACAACTTCCAAGCCCCCAGCCGCTTGATTCGGCTACGAACGGAGGGCCGCAAGCGCCCGAGGGCCGATAGCATAGCTGGAGGATCTGTTGTTGGAGATGAGCACGATCAGAGTGGTGGGGAAAGCGGAAATGAATCACCAGGAATTCTAGCGCACGGATCGTACCTAGAGCCACCTATACAGACTCCGATAGCACAGCCCATGGCAAGGGAGCATAGCGGTGGTGGTCACCATCAAGCGCGAAGACAAGGATTGGGTAGGAAGAATCCGCCTGCGCATATCGCCGTTGAAACCCCTTCATCCCAACCTAACCACTTGGGTCGCCCAGCTTCAACGGGACAAGCAAATTCAGACCAAAGCGTTCAGGAATTAACCGAAACCTTAGAAGGCCTTCGTCGAGAGGTTGAGGACATCGAGAATCAATTAGCCCAGGCCGAGGAGGAGTTCGAGTCCACACGAACCGGACTAATCGAGGAACGTGACAGGCTTAAGCATGCTAGCAAAGAAAAGGAAGACGTCAGTTCGGAATTACGGAAGGAAGTCGCTAGCCTGGACCGTGCCAACAGATCCGCACAGAGCAAAAAATCTGCCAGGGAAAGGCAACTTCAACAGAAGCGAGGAGAGAGGAAAAAGATAGAACAAGACTCGCAGAGATGGCAGGGAGAGATCCGCGAGATACGAGTACAACTCGACATTTTAGAAAAGGGGAAATCGGAGGCAACGGATCGCACGGATAAAAGAATCAAGCAGATTCGGCAAGAGCTACTGGGGCGGCAGCAATCGGTGAAGTCAATGGAGGAGGAGGTAAGGGTCAAAGGATGTCAGATCAAGGGGCTTGAGGAGGAACGACGGAAGTTGAAAGGATCCGACGATAATCTAGGAAGGGACCGCGATTGGCTGGAGAAAGAGAAAGAACTCCAGTGGGAACAGAGGAACCGACAGTTAGTGGAGAGGTACAAAGCAGACTGGAATACCTTACAGCAGGTACATTTGACGCCTAACTATTTGCAAGAAGTCGTGTTAACATAAAATAAGGTGGCGGCAGTCTATCAGCAGGCACAGGAGCGGTTAAATTACTATCAGGCTCGGCGTGTCAGCAATCCTAGCCTCATCCCAGGCCCCCCTTCAGCTGAGATGGATGCATCCTCGCAATTACCAAAAAAGCCGAAGCAACGAAGAAGTCGTCCAAGGAAGTCACGCACAAGTACCGTTTCATCCCCTGTTGGAGGATTCCCTCTCAATGATCCTCTATATTCTAGTACAGCCGCCTTTTGTAATACCGGGTCAGGGGTTTCTCCAACCTTCGCCTCAAATATGTCCTCATCCGCTTTCTTCAACACGGCAAATGGTGCGCCCACAATCCTTTCTGAGGGTTTTAGCGCGGGTCAAACAGGTGTCGAGAGGTTAACTAGTGGTGCTCCGATGAGCCCGACGGCTGACGCCCTACTTCCTTCTGGACTACTTGGAGATGAGGAGCCTCCTAGTCCAAGATCTGGTTCTCTACAAGATATATATCCCTCCAATAGGCTCCCGGATACCTCCTTCGGGGTAGGTGGGTTTTCAGGTTTTAGCGGTGCGGAAAGTTCTGCAACCGGCCCAAATTCCCCTGACTCATCGGGGAGCAGGTCAAATAGTGTCTTCTCAAGCCCGAGAAGTAGCTTCTATAACTTTCCATCAATGCCAGACTCCTTTACCGAGAGCGATAGACGGTCCATCAATTCGGCTGGCGCCGCTCTTGGCGCTATCGGGACTACTAGTCCAGCTAATCCTTCCAGCTCAAAGAGGTTATCGAACTTGTTCTCCTTCCGGCAGCGTGGAAAAACATTGCCGGACCAGCCTCCTCTTCTAGGTTCCTTGAAAGCCGGTCAGAGCCACTCATTCCCACGCAAAGACCAAGGACCACCTGGCTCTGGGCTTGATCCGATTGGGACAGCACGGCGGCGAAGCGGTAGTTTACACTCTTCCAGCTGGATGCATCCAACAAACATCCGGTTCCTAAGCCGTGGGACAGCTCCAGGAACGGACACCGTTGAAGGAAACGCCCCAGCTCCAGCCCGGAACGTTGTTAGGAGGAGGCCATTCAATATGTTTAGTTCTAAGTACGACCCCATAGATCCGGACAAGATTTTGCTAGAGCCATCTTCGTCCAGACCGTCATCCGTGTCCTCCTTCGAGAATCCATTGCCAAGACCCTCCTCAGACTACCAACCCTTCGGGTGGCCCATCACTGAAGTGGCTAGCCATAGGTCTAGCCCGCTAGGTACAACTAATTGGTCTATCAAATCAGAATCAATGGACTGGTCTTCGCTTCGCCGACTATCTATTCCTCGCAATTCTACTAGCTCATTACCACTAGGAACCATGACCACCGAAACAGATACGATGTTCGGGACTCCCATGGGATATGGCATCGGCCACTCATTCTCTCCTGTATCGATCAATTCGCAGCGCCCTGCCTCCCAGCGTCCTCTAACCCCCAAGCTGAATCCAGCTGCCCCAACGTTCAAAATTTTCGGACGCAATGATGCGAAAAAGGCCGAGAAGGCAGCAACTGAAAGGGTGGGAGAATCGCAAACAGAACCTGCATTTGAACAAACGTCGCCGGCGGGCAATCGAAACTCGAGAGACACACGTTCCATCCACACGCAGAACTCGCTCGCCGAGTCACACGACTCACTCGATAGGTCAATATCTACCACGCCATCTGATTCCGCCGCCCTTTCAGGTACGAGCAGCAAAGATAAGGGATCATTCATCCAGAAAATCACTCGGAAAGGCAGCTCCAGCAAGTTCAGCATCTCGACACACTGGAAAGATAAAAGCGGACTGTTCTCAAAGAAGCAGTCGGAGCCCGCCAACGGCGAAACAGAGGAGGATGCAAACGATATGTTACTAGGGAAGAGTATCGAAAGCATGGCCAACAGCCCTCATGTTGGGGTGGGCAGGAGTGGTCTAACTTGGGGCTCGCTGATGTCAAGAAAGCATAAGAAGGGCGACAAGGCGGCAAGTGAGGCGAGCGAGAAGGCGAGCGAAACGGAGGATGATGGGTCAGGAATCGAGACGTGAGAGTATCGTTTCTAATCACGATGGGAGGATATATCGGGTTAGTGGCTAAACGCTCCTAGGCACACCAACCAATAAACATTGCCCTGTACGAAATAGAATCAAATACTTGGCGAACCCATAGTTGAACTACTATAGCTACAGAGATACCAGCACAGTCAAAGCCTCACACTTTGTACTCGGCACGCCCACTAACAAACAACCAACCCAGTACATCTTATGGGGTTTGCAACCAATTATTTGCATAAAAGTTGTCAAGTTCAAGTATCAGGCTTATGTTTTAACGATCTAAATTTAGTTTATAACTTCTGCGATACAAGGAGAGTAAAGTTACGCTTCTTATCGGAACGTACGAAGGCGGCGGCCAAAAGACACCCCAACCGCAATCGAGCCCCTAGCCTTAACTAGAACTTCAACTAAATTACACGCCGTCATCTGCTAACAACCAACATAAATATAAATTTCTGAAGATGCTATATTTTCCGCAGCATAGTTTTCTGTGTGTTTCTGTTAGTTCAAAATTGCTAGGTTAGTGGGTATGTTGTATAGCGGTAGGAAGTGCCCTCATATACTGTAGTAGGCGGGGCGGGGCCTAGCTATAGGTAAGGCCGTACTATGCACTAGCAACCAGCGATTTTAAAATTATTCTGAAAAAGCCCTTTTTTCTGCAACAATCTTTTTAGCATTATACATATTTTCTACTAATTTAAAATTGCTGCATTGTTAAAGGGATGAGTAAAAACACGTCTTTACTCAAGGACACTCTCAGGTATGTATGGTGAGGTGAGCGAGGTAGCTTGCCAATAGTTTGTCTGCACCACCAACTGCCTCCAATTAGCAGATCGACAAAATACTTTTTTTTTTCCATAGAGATATACTTGCATCTGTCCCCAATAATCCAGCCATACCTGTAGGATATGGCCTTCTATTTTTCTGTTGGTGAACTTTGTTGATCGAGCCAGGTCTCCCGCTCGCATAAAACGTTCCAAAACTTATGACCTACTGTAGCTCACTCAAGTTTCCACCCAAACTTTGTTGGGACGGCCGGCTAAGAGCCTCAGCGAGGAGCCTCAGCGAGAAGCCTGAGTGGGTTAGGTTAAAGTGGAACGAAAAATTTGGTGGGGTCGCCTCTCAAGAATTTCCGAGCATATTTTCGTCTTCGTTTTCACAAGTACAGAACCCCAGACGCAATTCGCAAAAAAAAAAGTGGTACGCCTTCGATTTACGCTGACGTCGTGAAATTTCGACGCCGGCTCGAAACAATGTCGGCCACTACGTTGCACCTACGATCTGAGTGTATGATTCCGGCCTGCCGCAAGAGACCAATATATGAGGATGCATACTGACAATGACTTCTCCCCAGGCAAGCCGTTGGAGCATCGGTCAGCTCGTAAGTATCGCTATGCTCCTGCTCTGTGTACGAACAATTGGCTTATCACTTGTAGTGACCCCGGCGACCACCAAAGCTCTTTTAGATGCAGGTTATGTTGTTTATGTCGAACGAAGTCCGGAGCGCATATTTGATGATAGCGAGTTTGAGAGGTAGGTCCTATGTGCAATTCCTGGGAATCATGGGAATCCTATGGGAGAGTCGTCTACTAATCAATGTGTCGATACAAAGTGTCGGTGCAACACTTGTACCAGAAGGCTCCTGGGTCGACGCTCCAACGGAACATATAATCATTGGGCTCAAGGAACTCCCGGAGGAAGACTGTAAGTCCTCCCTTGCTTTACCAGTTCGAACTAGGTTGATAATTGGCCTATCCTTTATCTATAAAGTTCCACTCAAACACACCCACGTTCAATTTGCCCACTGCTACAAGAACCAAGGTGGCTGGGTGGATGTACTGTCTCGATTCCCTCGCGGTAAAGGCACTCTCCTAGATTTGGAATTTCTCACAGACGAAACTGGGCGCCGCGTCGCAGCTTTTGGGTATCACGCAGGTTTTGCGGGATCTGCTCTTGCCATTCAGGCATGGGCATGGCAGCTCACGCACCCAAAGGCCGAGCCACTGCCTGGTGTTAGCAGTTATTCAAACGAAGGGCTACTGATCGAAGATGTGAAGAAGTGGCTAGCTGGAGGATCTCAGAAGACTGGCGGCGAGCTGCCACGAGTTCTCGTCATTGGGGCCTTAGGGCGATGTGGGAAAGGGGCTGTGGATCTATGCATTAAAGCCGGCTTGCCTAAAGAAAACATACTCGAGTGGGACCTAGAGGAGACAGCCAAGGGAGGGCCATTTTCGGAAATTATAGAGTCTGACATTTTCGTTAACTGCATATACTTGTCTTCATCTATTCCGCCATTCGTGGACACGAAATCGCTAGACTCTCAAATCCGCAAGCTCTCGGTCATCTGCGATGTCAGTTGCGACACGACAAATCCATACAACCCAATACCTATATACAGCATCAACTCCACCTTTGCAAATCCGACTGTGCCAGTTAAGGTCGAGCAAGATCCGCCGTTGTCGATCATATCGATCGATCATCTACCGAGTCTATTACCGCGTGAGGCGAGCGAAGCGTTCAGCAGCGCCCTCCTACCCAGTCTACTCCAGTTGAGGGACAGGAAGACGAGCAGGGTTTGGCAACAGGCGGAAGAGCTCTTTAATGAAAAGGTTGCAACGCTACCACACTAAGTGTTGGAGGTTATGCTCGATATACGGAAATGGTAGCTAGACTATGTAAACAATGGATAGGGGTAAATTGATTATATTGCTCGCAACTACCTAGAATGCTAGCTACGTCACATGAAGCTATAAATGCTCAGCTGCTCTTCAGCCCCTTTTTGCCAGCCTGCGGCTGCTCCGGCCTTCCATTTCCTACTGGTACCCTACCAAAAGGCAAGCGTTTAGCTGGCAGCGTGGGCGATACTCTTCATAGATATCGACGGCTTCCCGCCTTTCGCTGAGACCTGTGTGATTTCGAGTCGCTAGCCTTGTCGTTGAAGCGAATTCCGTGGATAAAATGGCTCTACATAAAGGGATTGACTAGTTACTACTCTTTGGCTCCTGATGCCTCCGCTCTTGAAGTACATTGGGCTCACATGATTTAACGAGTGATTGATAGCGCAAGGCCATTGAGTGTTCCGAAAAACTGTGAGACGTTGACGGGATAGGGCTTAGATGGCGTCAGCATGAATTAATTGTGGCAAAAATGCATCATTTCTATAGTGTCCCGAACGTCCGGGAGCTAGCTGCGGGTCATTCCTTGCTAAGCACCCTATCCATTTCCCTCAGCCGAATGCTGACGGCTCTTCTGTGAGCTTCCAATTCTTCCACCTTGGCCAACTGCATGACAGCTCCACTCAAGTTCCGAAGCCCTTCAGCGGTGAGGTTGGAGCTCGTAATGTGCTTCACATAAGAGGAAAGGTTGACTCCGGAATATTGCTTTGCATAGCCGTATGTTGCTGATCATGCCAGTGTCATGTGTTAGTCCGCAACAGGTGACTCGAGAGAAGTTCTAAGGAATGCTATCATGCGTGGGAATTGGGAAATAAAAAGGAAACTAACGTAATGAGTGATTGACTCCCGCTGAATAGTCTCCTACACTCTCTGGCGTCCAAGGCCCTAGGAACACGCTCCCAGCATTCTGAACCATTGCTATAACCCTTTGTGCGTCCCGTACCTGTAAGATCAAGTGCTCCGGCGCGTACTGGTTACTCAATTCCATTGCAGACTCAATATCTTCCACGATTAGCGTAACGGAGTGCGCAATAGAACCGCGGACAATATCCAGTCTGGGGAGTGCACTCGCTTGGTTATGCAATTCTTCTTCTATCGCAGCAAGCTGTACCTCACACAAACCAACGGTGATGAGGATAACCTGAGAATCAACACCATGTTCAGCCTGGCTCAGCAAGTCGGACGCCACAAACGCTGGATGGGCGCTGCTATCTGCTATGACTAGAACCTCGCTGGGTCCAGCAGGCATGTCTATGCTGACACCTGCGCTCGTGTCGTTGGACACAAGCATCTTGGCAGCCGTCACGAACTGGTTTCCCGGGCCAAGAATCTTATCAACTTTGCTCACAGTTTCGGTGCCGTAAGCTAGTGCTGCGACGGCCTGGGCACCGCCAGCAAGTACAATACCCTCGGCGCCGATCTTATGAGCAACATACACGATCTCTGGGGTGATTGAGCCATCAGCACGAGGGGGAGAGGCGAGAACGATTTTCTGGCATCCAGCAACTAGCGCAGGAACGCCAAGCATGAGGGCTGTCGAGGGAAGAACTGCGGTTCCACCCGGGATGTAGAGGCCTACTCGCTCGATGGGTCTGGAGAAACGAGAACAGACAACACCAGGCATAGTCTCGATAACGAGGGGTTTGGGTTCCTTTTGACCGTCGTGAAATTTGCGAATGTTTTCAAAGCTAAGGTCAATGGCGTCGATGGTTTCCTGAGGTAGGCGCATGAGGTCTGGAGGAAAAGGGGCGCGCATAACAGGGGAGGTGAGGGAGGTCGCTTTTTCGAACTTGTGGGTGTATTCAAGGAGAGCTGCGTCGCCCCGCTCACGAACCGCCTTGACGATGGGTTGGACAATACCCATGATGGTATCCGTAGAGCGTTGGGATGGCCGTTGGAGTACCTTCCGAAGCGCTTCTGCTGATATGTTAGAAGCTTTGTACCGTTCCATTCGAACCCTGCTGTCCTTTGGATTTGCTACATCTCCACATAGCTCTGGAGGTGCGACAGCCCGGACTGCCATACTTCTTTCAGCCTTCATGTTCTTTAAACTGCTTTCTAGGCCTTCTCTTTCAGCCCACTGCCCTTTAGCATCACCCTTCCTACGCTTTATCTTAAAGCTTTTTGCATCAAGATTCCTCTCTACCTCCTTTAGGCTTACCCCTGATCCAACGCATTTCGTCAAAGCAAAATAGATTAGGTCTGCAGCCTCGAATGCAATGTCCTCGTTGCTCTCGGCCTTGCATAGCTCCTCTGCTTCCTCCATGATCTTGGCCCTTAGGAGTTGAGGGGATGAAAATAAACGAGCCGTGTAGGAACCTTCGGGAGCCGAAACTTTTCGAGACTGGAGTGTCTGTTGGAGCCGTGACAGGCCATTATATGGTCCAAAGCAAGTAGCGTTTCCTAAATGGCAGAAACCTTTTTACATATTGGCCTTAATCAGACTGAGGCTCCTCATATGCACGCAGGACTTCTAAGGGACAAAGAGCATACCTCGGCCCTTTTGTCTAACTTCAAATCTCAAGCAATCCTGATCGCAATCCACACTAATCCTGACGAGCTCCTGCACATCCCCGCTGCTTTCGCCTTTATACCACAGACCCCGTTTGCGGCTTTGGTACACCCCGCGGCCTGTCCTGAGGCTCTCGGCTACACTCTCGGCGCTGCTGTAGACAAGTCCCAGTGCAACGCCTCGCTCATCTGTTACTAGTGTCGTAAACAGTCCGTCAGGTCTATCGCTCCTTACTGCAGACACAAGAATGGTTGATATGGGGAGAAGTGAGGGTGAGTTTTTGACATCGGTCGTTAGCTGCCGCGCAGGTACAATGGGGATAGCTTGAAGCGCTGCCAAATCTACCAGTTTTGGTAATGTTGGCTGCTCTAGGGAGCAGTATACTGCAGGTCTGTCACTTCCATATTCTTTAAGGAAACCAACTGCAAGGTCTACATCTTTGTCTCCGTGGCAGTATATGCCAACAGGTGTGTCTCCAATGGCATCGATAATCCGGTCTTTGGTTTCATCTTGATCGCTGGATATCGCCAATACTGTCCTGTCTAGATCAACATTCTCGACACGCTCGAGCTGCCTCAATTGGGTGTATGAAACGAATATCTTTGCGGCTCCGGCATCAAGTAAAGACACTATATCGTCAATCGAAGGCAAGGCGGTTACATTGGCATGAACTGCGAAATCGGGGAGGTGCTGCTGCAGAAACGTGATCGCATGGTTAAGATTTTGGAGCGTAATCGTTGTGTATATCGAGCCAAGATAAGAGAGCGATTTTGTACTTAGGCCACACTGTTGCGCATCGAATTCGGCAACGTCAATGGACGGTAAAAGAGGCAAACCCATTTTTTTAGCAGGAATATAAGTTTATAGTACCGATTGAAATGTTGATAGTGAAGCCGATATAGGGTAAGTTTGTATTGTGGGGAAGAAATTGGCTAAGCCAGATCCGGAGAGGCTTTAACACTAATATTTTGTGAGTGAGCACGGATGGTGCAGGGGTGATTTTAGTAGGCGAAAAATAGGTCGTCAGCGCGAGACATCAAGTTCCCACTAGTCACACCTCTCGAACTCATATAATTACTTCAGTTTCGCTTTTACAAGCAATTGGAGAATTCTGGTTGGGAATTTCGGTGCAAGTACGATATATGGCCTAAGTTGGCCTAGTGACGTCCATCTTTTGCGCCACCGGGGAACCGAACGAGAAGCGGAGCCTAAATATCGACCATATCCAGAACGTCCGGCCGTGGATATGGCAGAAGTCAATGGTATAAACCAATCGTCGGACGTTCAGTCATCGGACGCCCCTCAACCAAACACTACGCCGACCACACAAGCTCAACTTGCTCCAGCGTCAATGATACCTCAGACCTCTCTTGCGGACACAGGTTTAACCAGGCGGCCCCGCGACGCCCGCATTATCCACCTGGTTCTTGCTCATCTTGGTGTTACCGCCTATCAAGAGCGTGTACCACTCCAGCTCCTCGATTTCGCATACCGATACACGTCATCCACTTTACAGGACGCCTTGCATCTATCCAACGCAGACTACGGTCCTGGTAAGGCTGCACAAACCGATGGGTCAAGCATCTCCCTCGCTGCTTTACGTTTGAGCATTTCGAGTAGGTTGAACTACCAGTTTAGCCCTAATTTGCCGAAGGAATTCTTGTTGGAGCTGGCAGCGGAGAGAAACCGCGTTGCATTGCCAGCCATGGGCAGAGAATGGGGTGTCAGGCTTCCGCCAGAGAGGTATTGCTTGACAGGAGTTGGCTGGAGCCTAAAGGAGGAATGGGATAGTGAGGGAAGTGAGGAAGGAGATGGGGGTATAAGGGAACAGGATATGCAAGGTATGGAGGGGCACGAAGTGAGAGAGGATGACGATGCGAGAATGGAGGATTTGTTTGGCGGGGAGGAGGATAAAGATATGGCCAACGCTTGAAGATTTCATATCCCTAGCACGAGATGGATGCTTTGCTTTTGTGCTGTAGCGCTGTATTTCAAAGCCGGGCGTTTTATTGTTATTCTATAAAATATCCTTTAATCGTAAAATCGTAATTTTACAATGGGCTTAGGTGCGGCCGGATGTGACGAGACGGGGATTGTACAATACAGGCTAACGTGATACTGGAGAGGATTGTAAAAACGCCTACACGCCAAAGAGTTGAGGATACTTAAAGATACAAATCCTCTCTCAGAACCCTTTTCGGTGGAAACTCTCCTGTTCGTTTGATTATTCCTCCCTCTCCAGGCTTTTCCTCTGCCCCTTCAACTTGTCTTTCTCATCAAGGCCCCACCATTCGCGATGGAACTTCTCTTGCTCTATCCTTTTCTTCTTCTTCTCCTCCCGTTGCCTCTGTCGTTCGAGCCTCGTCGCAAACCACTCTTCTCTCGCCGCGTCTTGCTCTTGTTGGGTTGCATGTATGATCATACATGAATTCATGGCTAGGCGTTCCTGACGGCATGCCCATGTTGCTGATATGGTGCGGTTGATGGCGCACTGTGCGAATCCTATGGAGGAAAGTTAGCATGAAAGTAACCACACCCCAAAATTCACTTGTTATTTCCCGGCGTTGATATCAACTTCAAGGAATTTGGCACTTAAATAAAGAAGTTCAGGATTAGATCCAGAGTTTCCCACATACTCTTTATTTCGTCGGCGCAATACCCGCGGACTCGTTTGTAGTACATATCTCGCACTTGTTGCTCTTGTCCAGCCGAGAGCGGAAGAGGGTTTCGGGAAGGCATAGGTAGTCGCTCCACCTGCGAGACCATTTCGAAATGTTTCGAAAAGGAGAATTGAGAGGCTTTTAATACCAAAAGAATAATCTCGGAAGTAGAATCCTAGTAGAGCTCTCGCTGTGTTCAAAGGGATAATGTAACAACTCTACCGTTTCCTGGGCATGCACGCTTATTAAGCAAATTCTAAGCGTGTTGAGGCTCACCTGCGATTCAAACCACCTCAGTTGTCCAAGTCCTATCGTGGGTCAACTACAAACCTGAAACATGTCATCTATGCGTAATGCACTCCAGCGGCGCAATCACCGTGAGCGTGCACAGCCGCTGGAGCGACAAAAATGGGGTATTCTAGAGAAACACAAGGTTCGAATCCCCACTTGAATATTGATTCACATGGATTATGTGACTGGGAATCTCACCGAACTAGGATTATTCCCTACGCGCTCGCGATTACAATGCCAAACAGGCCCGCCTAAAGATTCTCCGGGAAAAGGCAGCGGAACGCAACCCGGATGAGTTCTACTTCGGGATGATGAGGAATAAGACAAACCGTGGAGGACAGTTTGTTGCAGACAGGGGCAATGTCGCCCTCAGTCAGGATGCCGTAAGATTGCTAAAAACACAAGATATTGGATATTTACGCACAATGGCCCAGATAGAGAAACGCAAGAAAAGAAAGCTTCAAGTGGCATTTGCGATGGGGGAAGCTAGTGGTAACTCGCCCGGAGAATTACTAGGGAAGGGTGATGGAATAGATGGGAAGCGCATTGTATTCGTAGAGAGTGAGGAAGAGCAGAGGGCTTCTGATACACGTGAATATTTTGGGGTGGGTGCCGCTGTGCCAGGAATCCAGAAACTACACGCCGAGGCTGGTCCAGAAGACGAAAGAACACAGGTTGGAAAACCCACTGGGAGTCGCCAGTCGAGGCGGGCGACTGAGAGGGAGTTACGGGCGGTAATGGAGGAACGAGCACGGAGGAAGGAAACCCTATGCGCACAAGAAGCCCGAGGGAAAATGCTCGAGGCCGTAAAGATGAGGGAACACGAGCTTATAGCTGCAGAGAGGGAGCTGGAGCTGCAGCGGGCAAGGATGGGCAAGACTGCAAATGCAGGAGGTACTAGCAAAGGGGGTATAAAGTGGAAGTGTCGGGAGAGGAAGCGCTAAGAGCAGCTGCGGCTAAATAGGGGGTTTGGGGCTGTCTATTTCGAACTGGAGGCTCGGCGACCACCAGGGTGCTAGCGCGGAGTAAATAAAGTAGTTATGGGAACTCCCTTGGGTTTTCCCCGATTGAGTCCACCGCTAAAAATTAATACATTTTTGGACCAAATAGTGAATTATGTTTAGCTAGGCTGTCCACACCCGTTTGATCGCTTCAGTCAATCCAACGTCGTTGGTCTCGAACTCATAGAGTCCAATGCCTACAACGAGTGTGGCGGCCCGGAGGCCCCAATGGAACGCCTTGCGAGTCTTGGGAACGCGTTTCTGAGGCAGATAATCAATGATAAGTGCCCTATTGGAGACCGTAAATTAGTAGGAAAAAAACTAACGAAGCATGCCTTGACTTACTGAAATCCGATATGTGAATGAATGAGAAGGGTAGCGCAAAGAATGGCGTCAGTGACGGGATTTAAAGATCCTGCCGCAAAAGGCGTGATTGTGAGTGGGATGAGAGACATAGCAACAAGTCTAGCATAGGTCAGACTTCTGTATAGGTTCATGCAACCTTGGATGATGTGACACCTTTCAAATGTCCAGTGGTAGCTTCCATGGGTGGGCGACGGCGAGGGAACAGGAGCCGCATCATTTACTTAGAGGATCATCAGTATCACGCTACTAAAGCCACAATTGGTCTCGAGTTTCTAGGCCTTTCGGGACTAACCTGTTCCCTCAATGCGCTCTGATATACTGTTAGATGCACGGTTCCTCTGAAGACAGATGTAGGTAATTGTTTGCTTACGAGATTCTGGTGGCAGTATTCCTTGTCTCTCACTTGCGTGAAAGAATGCGACTCTCATTGGCATTGGAAGCGCACTCCGAATGAGGCCCCTTTGCATTGGGCACTGCTTCGTCGAAAGGATAGGTAAAGATGTAGGTGATAGTATTCGGGGCCAGGACTTGGTGGAGACTACCCGGCTTGCTAGCGCCGGGCGAACAAGAGATGCCATTGCTTCAGAGAGAGTTGGAATTCAGCGTGTTCAGTGTTGACATGAGCGATGGTGATGCCGCGAAGTCAAACCTCGGGAATGCAGGGGGTGGTCATATAAAGCGCACCCGATTGGTCAATATTCTTGTGCCGCATCGTACGCCCGCCTATGCTGTAAACTGCGCATAAGCAGCAAATCTTCCAGACGACGACCAGTTTTCCAATCTCCCAATATCTCGACTCTTTGGCCATTCTTCCACCCGCCACTAGGACATCCCAAGCGATTTTCTCATACCTGACTACCATGGCATCTCGGCGGTTAGCTCTTAACCTTTCCCGGGGACTTCGCAGCCGGGCTGCCGTTAGGTCTCTACAACCTGTCCAACGAGGTTTCGCGACTCCCGTTAGCAGCGGGTCGAAAACTGAAAGCACAACCTTGTCCAATGGCTTAACGGTGCACCCTTCCGCGATCTTGTATTATTGAGCCTGTATCTTGGATTAGTCTAGCTGACATTGAACCCGCTGGACAGATCTCAACTGAGCATTCACCATGGGCCCAGACTTCAACTGTGGGGGTTTGGATCGATGCTGGAAGCAGGGCTGAGACCGACAAGACAAATGGCACTGCACACTTCCTAGAACATCTCGCCTTCAAGGTACTAGAATAATCAGACACGGCACATCGGGTTCGGAACTAAGCAAATGAACAGGGTACTACCAGTCGAAGTCAACATCAGCTTGAACTCGAGATCGAGAATATGGGCGGACACCTGAATGCATACACATCTGTAGGCTCAATTCGCATAGGTGTATCCGACTAAGCTGCTGACTGATTGCTAAAGCGTGAAAACACTGTCTACTACGCTAAATCGTTTAACTCGGACGTTCCCGCCGCAGTCAACATACTCTCTGATATACTCCAAAATTCCAAACTAGATCCTCAAGCTATAGAACGAGAGCGTGATGTGATCCTCCGAGAGCAAGAGGAGGTTGATAAGCAGCTCGAGGAAGTAGTCTTCGATCATTTGCACGCGACGGCTTTCCAGGGTCAACCCTTAGGCCGTACAATCTTGGGACCGAAGGAGAATATATTGAACATTCAGAGGGATGACCTAGTGAATTATATCAAGCAAAATTATACCGCCGATAGAATGGTACTTGTTGGCTCCGGCGGGATACCCCATGAGCAGCTCGTCCAGTTGGCGGAAAAGCATTTCTCCGATCTACCCACGCAACCAACCATGTCAACCTCCTCGGCATTCCCTGCAGCCCAGAAGCGTAAACCAGATTTCGTTGGGTCTGAAGTACGTATTAGGGACGATACTATTCCAACGGCTAACATCGCTATTGCTGTTGAAGGTGTGAGCTGGAAGGATGATGACTACTTCACTGCCCTTGTGACTCAGGCCATCGTTGGCAACTGGGATCGTGCTATGGGTAACTCCCCCTATTTGGGCAGCAAGCTCAGCTCGTTTGTGCACAAGAACGATCTAGCCAATAGCTTCATGAGCTTCTCCACTAGCTATAGTGATACTGGGTACGCTTCCTCTAATCCATTGCATGACTTCCTAGCATTTGGTGGAGTAGGATAATCTAACCCTAATCCGTGTAGTCTCTGGGGGATTTATCTGGTTACCGACAAGACCAACCGTATTGACGACCTGGTGCACTTTACCCTCCGTGAATGGTCACGCCTATCATATTCTGTCAGTGAGGCAGAGGTTGAGCGCGCCAAGGCGCAACTGAAAGCCTCAATTCTACTTAGCCTAGATGGTACTACTGCTGTGGCTGAGGATATTGGCCGGCAAATTGTGACGACAGGCCGACGAATGAGTCCTGAAGAGGTTGAGAGGGTGGTTAGCAGGATTACTGAGAAAGATGTCATGGACTTTGCGCAGAGGAAACTGTGGGACCAGGATGTGGCGGTCAGCGCGGTGGGAAGTATCGAGGGGCTACTAGATTATAATCGCATTCGGAACGATATGAGCAGGAATGCGTAGACGGATAAAAGGACTTCTGCTGCTTCCTATTATGCTCGCCAAATAGGGCCGCTCGAAGACGGGTGATTGGACGTTGCTGCTTCATAGACTGTAGGATTTGTACTTCTAACTGATATAAAAGGAACTATATTTTTAAACCGTACTTGCAATGTCAAAACCTATTAAATTAACGATAAATCTTAGCCCTAAACAAATCTGTCTCTATTCTCCCTGCGGTTGGGGGCGTCCTTACTGTAGTAGTTACATGCTGTGTGGAGGATCCATATCCTCAATCTGTAGCACTGCTTTCCCTAAGTTCTGACCTCGAAGCATCCCTAAAAAGCCATCCACAGCATTATCGATCCCGTGCGTAACCGAAATGACGCCCTTTAATGTACCCTCTGATAGCCACTTTTGAACTTTCTTCTGGTGCGCTTCGGCGTATTTGGGTCCCATGTTTGGGTCGCTTTGGATAAAGCCTTGGATAGTCAAACTCTTCCCAATCACCAGCAAAATGTTCTTAACCCTATACTGCTCGCCAGGTCTAGTATTGTACTGGGACACCATGCCGCATGCAACTGAAGAGTATTGCAATGTGATGTTAGTTGGGTGGAGCACAGAGAGAGCGAGCTTCAAAAATGCCACCGGGGGAAGCCATACTTATTCTACCAAACTTATTGAGGTGTTCAAGTGCCGCATCCAGTTGCTCTCCACCGACATTCTCGTAGTATATGTCAATACCCTCGGGGGCAAGTCTTGACAAAGCATCCGTGGCTTTCTCTTTCTTATAATTAAAACCACCGTCGAAGCCCAATTCATTCCGGATGAACTCCAACTTCTTGTCATCTCCCACGCTACCCAACACGGTCAGACCCTCGCGCTTGGCCAACTGACCAACAACTTGCCCCACTGCTCCACTAGCTGCCGAAATGAAAATGACCTCTCCTCTCTTGGGTTGTCCAATTTCATAGAGGGACGAGTAAGCCGTTAGACCAGGCATGCCCAAGGGACCTAGGAACAGCTTTGGGTCGAGATTGTATGGGTTCTCTACCCTCTTGACAACAGGCATCAACACCTCCGAGATTGCGCTGTATTCCTCGGTCCCTGTAAATGCTACTACGAGGTCGCCTGGCTTGAATTTGTCGTTGTCGCTCTTCAGCACCTTGGCGATCGTGTGGTTAGGGATTGGCTTTCCAACCTCGTATGGCGAAGAATAAGATTTGCTACTGGCATCACGCATGCGGCCGCGTTGATACGGGTCGAAAGAGACATAATAGTTTTTGGTAATAATTCCGTTCCGTGGTGGGGGCGCATTGAGGTCAAATTCATGGGCTTCGACGGCGAGATTTTTGCCCTTCTCGGGCCAGCCTAGGGGAACTGATTTGAAAACGAGGGCTTTGTTTCGTACCATAACTGAGGGTAGTTATCCCAGAGCTAGAAGAAGGAAAGGTACCGCCAATGAATTGAGATTAGAGTCGACGTAGAGGAATGTGGACGAACGAATTGATTAAAATAACGATAGGGCTGCTATCAATGACAACCATGACGAATGTGCAGAGGAGGATGTTATATGAGGGACCGAACACCTCGGCGGCAGGGCCGAGCTGCATACTACGTAGATATCCCTCCCCTGCGCTCCTTCCTCAATTACTTCATCTTCTCGTTACCGGCTTAACTCTCTCCTCTCCAGCGCTTTCTTAACCCAGCGGAGGACAAGTAGAGGAGCAATTAAAGAATAATGAAGCAAGTTGCTAGAAGACAAGCCCGCGCGCAAGTGACGTCAGCGGTTCGTCTAATTGCGATAAGTCTTCGCTTCACTACCTTCTCAACCATCTACGACAAAGACATACCCAACACAAACGCCGGAATACGCTACTTAGATTTAACCCCATGCCTAACCCCAAGTATGAAACGGTTCCATCTGAACCACCACCGTGCGTATCGCCTGATGCCGGCGTTCCAACTAAAGCTCCTATGCTGCGACCTCCACTCCCGTTGGACCTCCCAGCATTAAATATGGTGAGGGGAAGGAGAGTAATTCTCGCATCTGCCTCACCGAGGCGGAGGCAGCTCTTAGCTCAAGTATGCCAACCTCATCTCGTATCTAGGCTCCCACCGAGTGCTCATTAGTGGGCACCCTGCTGATACACTGGGTGGTGGTGGTCAGATCGGCCTCACGAACATCGAAATCATCCCTTCAACTGTCCCTGAAGATATCCCTAAAGGCTCTACCTCTCCCTTCGAATACGTGCTCCAGACCGCCACCCGAAAGGCCATCCATGTCTACAGCAAAGAGATCAACAATAAAACCCTTGGGGAGCCTGCTTTAATCATTGCGGCTGATACCATCGTAGTATCGCATGTGGGCGAAATCCTAGAGAAACCGAGGAGTGAGAAAGAGCATATTATGATGCTTACCCTGTTACGTAATTGGCCGACGCACAAGGTTTACACAGCGGTGGTGGTAATGACGCCGCTAGAGAGTGCGATCGCGCCAGGATATGCCATGGAGACGAGCGTAGAAGAGACAATAGTGACGTTTGATAAGATGGGTAAGATGCGTGAGTCGTTCAGCGAGGAACATTGCCATGCTCACTTCGGCCTTTCTCCCATTATAGTGACAGATGATCTGATACTCGCATATGTCCATACGCGAGAGGGTGCGGACAAGGCGGGCGGGTACGGCATTCAGGGGATGGGTTCGATCTTAATAGAGAAAATAGAAGGAACGCATGATAACGTCGTGGGTCTTCCTCTGAGAGCAACGCTAAAGTGTATTGAAAAGGTCATGACACATGATGAGCCGGCCGACGAGTTTGAAAATACTCCTGAAGAATGAATGTCCTATCTTTACAATTAGTAGCTTATCATAGGCACTGAAAAGTTTTGAATATGATGAGGCACCTATAGCTAGGACGATTCCTTAAGCTGAAATAGAATTCTCGTTAGAACAGGAAAGCCCCAAACAGGTCAATCAGAATCCAATGCAGAAGCTATGGTACATCGGGGATTTTTGTTTTATCGCGATAACTAAAAGCAATTCCTCCCAAGTTGTGCAATGCGGAATGCAGCCAGACCATTGTGGAAACGAATCCAACCTCTTCTACTTCTAAACAGTGAAACCACAAAGTCCCTACGCAGCGATACATAACCAAGCCGCGCGACCATTTAGAAAAACCAGCAGGGGAGGGGCGCCCAAACTGAAGATATCCATGCAAGGTCATCCGGCGCCGTCAGCGCTAGCCTCGAAGCCGCCCCCGAAGAATATGCCTACCGCCCAACACTACACCCTCCAAGATGATCCAACACGACAAGCCAGGCACCAGACATGAAAGCCTCCATAGCCGGGGCTTTTTTCGCACCCCTTTACTCACCTTAGACTCTCCGGCACCTCCCCACCGAGAGCTTCGATCCTAGCGACAAGCACTCTTCTTTCCTCCACTTCTTTCCGCATGAAATCCACACTCTTCCTTAGCACCACACTTTCACTCCTTCCTTGCCCTTCCAATCCTGGTACAAGCTCTGTGAGTCGGTCAAATCCTTCTCTTATAGCCTGGCGGCGCTTCTGTTCGGAGGCGATGTGATTGTTTTTCTTCTCCTGCTCAGACAAACGCGGACGCTCACCGTTAGCAGAAGGCGGGGGCTCTGCTTCGTCAGGTTGGCTGCTAGTTGCGCGTCGAGACTTTTTGTTGGATGGAGAAGATGAAATTGTACTGTCCATGTTGCGTTTGCGGACCTGAGAGCTGCTACTGTTTGTGGTGGTAGAAGGTTGCTGCCCGAATCCACTATTTGGAGCTTGTGGCTGCTCGGCTGTGTCCTTACTGTCGTTACCCTCAGTAGGCCGTACCTCTTACCAGAGAGGATGTGTGATCTGAGAAAGAGTTCACAGACCTAAGGGCCGAGTTTTGGTATTCGAGATTATTCATAGCCAACGCCGGCCAAGGCGTTTGTTTAAATCATGTACAAGAAATATATGTAGCGGCTACACAACCAGGCGGCTCGGATGGAACAGGACTTGTTGCCGCATATAGGGTGATTTGCTTTGAGGAAATGTGTTGGTTGGGAGTTTAACTTGGGAGGTGCCGAGTTATGTATATGCTTAGATGCGACTAACCGTTCTTAGCCAAGCGTGCCCAGTTCTCCCAGTAGAGATCTTCAAATAATACAGGAAAGAGCAGTCCTCATTGATACTCGCGCGCCAGCCGACAAAAGTAGGTGTACAAATCGTCTAGAGCCAATTCCACTGATTTTAAGTCCTCAATTACTATCCTCCGGGCAGCCTTGCTTAGAAGAGACTTTGCCCTATCCCGATCCGGCTGACCAGTAAGGTCGAGATGAACTGTGCAACTCTGAACATTTTTCTGGCCGACAATGACGACCATATTGTACTTCTTTCTCTTGGCCTCTGATATCTTTTTGCCCAAAGATCTATTACTATCGTCCAGATCGACCAGAAAAGTCTGCTGATTGATGAATTGGGGTGATCTTATCCCGTCGACTTCATCCCTGGACACTATCAACCCTGAGAGGCAACTCTGCACCGTTTTGGCGTAGCCTCTAACAGAATCGCTTCCATTAACGGTGAGAACGACCGCTTGCCTTGGACTAATCCAGAACGGCCAACGCCCGTTGCAATGCTCGATTAAAATGGCCATGAATCGTTCAAGAGAACCCAAAACTGCACGATGAATGATGACTGGTGAGACTTCACCGCTCTCTCTCAGTAGTTCCGGATCATTTGTGTGAATGCCTCTCCTCTCCAACTCTGGCGCAGGAGCGTGGTATTGCAAGCCGAACCTCTGAGGGAGTTGAAAATCCAGCTGGATTGTCGCAGTTTGGTGTTCCTTCCCATCTGAGTCTTTAAGCACAATATCAATTTTCGGCCCATAAAAGGCGCCGTCTCCCTCATTAATATCCCACCGTCGGCCGCTTCGTTCGAGAGCTCCCTTCAACGCTTGTTCCGCTACATCCCACTCCTCAATAGTGCCAATGTAGTTGTCCTTCGGCCTAGTTGATAGGACAAGTTTGAATGGAGGTAGTTTGAAGGTCTTATAGACCATAGATACGAAGTCAAGCGTTAGAGAAATTTCCTCTAAAATCTGCGAAGGTCGACAGAAAATATGCCCATCATCTTGGTGAAACCTCCGTACCCGCGTCAGCCCGCTCAATGTGCCCGAAATTTCATTTCTATGCAGCGGACTGAAGTCAGCATATCTAATGGGCAACTCCCTATATGCTCGCTTCTGTGATTTAAATAGCAAACAGTGGCCTGGGCAGTTCATAGGTTTGAGGCCATATTCTGCCTCTTCGCCGATCTCTGCTCCTTCCACTTGGCCAGATGCACCTCGGCCTCTAACCTCAAACATGTCATTCTTGTAATTTGCCCAGTGGCCAGATATCTCCCAGAGTGATCTTTTGTATATCGTCGGCGTGATGACCTCTTGAAACCCGTATTGTTGATGCTGAGCGCGGAGGAAAGATAGAAGTTTGTTGAATATATGGGCGCCATTGGGAAGAAACAATGGCGATCCGGGGCTGTGTAAAGATGTGGTAAACAGTTCCTGGTCAGTCGCAAGCGTTCGATGGTTTGCCAGCGATGTGACTGAATGGCTCGGGGTTTGCACTACAGCAAGGGGAGCTAGGTATGGATCTGAACAAGATGAACAATTGCGCAAGAAGACAACCGGTAGCCACCGCGCTTCTTTATAGACAGGGTTAGGTAGTCGGATTGAGGGCCGAAGCGTGGAGAGTAGCTCAAGAATAATCATTGAATCGAGGAAAATCGAACCCTCCACGTGTGTTCGCTATGTAACCGAGCAATGAGAGAAAGTGGAGGTGACAAAGGCAGTGCTAAAAAATTTCTAGGCAACGCGAGTTAGGAGTGCCTTGAATCAGTTAAACATTGAAGCTCCCCAGACTATCTTGCCACTTCAGGCAGCCTACATATTCTGAAAGTGTCTTAAAAAGAGTAAAGACGCACGCGTTTCATCATCCGTTATCATTTCAAGATGTTGGTATTCTACACCAGCTTTTGCTCTACTCAGCAACATGAATAGGAGTAACTACAGGTAGAATATATGGCGACTCCCAGATTTCAGTTCATGCTCAGCTAGCTCTAGGCACTGGTTTAACCAGAGCAGTGCCTACAAAAGACTTTTGGTGGTCTCCCTTCCTACCATCTTTCCGTCACCCGACAGCCGAGTCCCAAGTGAGCTAAGCCCATGCAGTTGACTCACCCACGTCCGTTCTTGCTGTTTCGCGACGCGTGCTATCCTCACTCCCCGACTCCAGATTGTCGCTTTTCTACACGCGAAAACACCTCAGACTAGGTCGACTCGGTGCCATTTCCTCAAGTATATCGCCCTAGACCATACTATTTATTTCTTAGCTAAATCTATTAGATAGTGAAGAGCAATGGCAGAAAAGCTCACTAAACTTCCGACGAATCGGTACTCGAACCTCGAGCCCGCGAGGAAACGATCTCACTCCGATACGGACTTCCAAGCGGCTATCAAGAAAGCGAAACGAGAGTATCAGAGAGGACACAAAGACGAGCAACAGGGCCACTATGGACCTGAGAGCAAGGATACTTCAACCAGACCAACAGCTACAGATGCATCTTTGGAACCTACTCTGGGTGGTTCAAGACGGGGAACTGAGAGTAGTTCCTCAGCCATTGTTAGTCTTCCGCCATCAGTGCCAAGTTCTGTTACTGAGTACAAAGTCGCAGCATGGAACTAAGCAAAAGGTAGAACATGGGTCCAACCGGCCCTTTGCGCCTCCAAAAAAGCTATTAAGGAAGCGAATACCAGTTGATGATGGAATGTAAGCGTGAATTGGTTTTCTGCATTGAGGACTTCGGCTTTTCTAACCCAAGAACCCAGCGAGACTATTGAAACACGCACAACAACCTATCCGGCATCCTTTTATGACAACGTGGACATGAGAGCTAAATTCAATCGCGGAGATCTGGTCACAGTTTCCAACATCAACAACTTGATTAAAATTTGTCGAAAGACAACGGAAGGATCTGGTAGCGCGTACCCGGGCAATTTAGCTAATATCCGCAAAAGATTGCATCAGATGGAGTTCTACGACTTCCTAAGCCCCATCATTGTCAAAAAATCCAAAGTTTTAGACGACGATGTTGGTCTGCCCCAAATATTCAATGACCCTGAATTTCCATGGGACATAAAAGCCGATTCGTTAGCACTTTACCTTCGATGGCTCAAGGGCGTCCTCGATCCTCACCTACTGCGCGGTATCGACACAGAACGAAAAGGGACTGGAACCAAACATACTGGACACAAGTTGAGGAAAGACTATTTGGGGATCGTGTCTTGCAACGTTTGGGGAGAAAACAACCTTCAAAACGGCCAATGGTGGCCATTGCAGATCTGTGCAAAAAGAGATGGCGGTCATGGCGAAATCGAAGGAGGCATCCACGGACAAACAGGAAAAGGCGCTTTTTCGGTTGTTCTGAGCAATGGGGGATATGAAGATTGCGATGAAGGCGATCGCATACTCTACTGTGGCACATCCGGCTCAGAAGGTCAACCTTCCACTGGTACCTCCCGCCTTTTAGAAACATATCGCTCTTACAAATCAGGCGATCCACACCCCGTCCGGGTCATCCGTACTGCGAAACTTCCAAAAAGTAACGGTTATCGCCCGACAAAAGGTCTTCGCTATGATGGACTTTATGATGTCATTAGTTATGAGATCCTTCACACGGAAACCGCTATGCATCGTTTTGAATTGAGGAGGCGACCAGGACAGGATCCAATGAGATACACGGGTGTGGAAGCTCGCCCTACTGATGAAGAGATTGCTGAGTTTGCGAAGATCAGAGGACTGCTCGGATTGACTTGACGTGATCGAAGTGCATGGCAGATTATGAAACAGGAGTTTCGTTTTATCACAAGAAATTAATCCGTTATCCGGTCCGTGAGAACCTATACCGAAAACCCATTCACGAAAAATAGTTCTCCAGTCTATTGATAGTCAGCCCCTAAAAGACTATTATTACTTCAAGCACGGAAATAGTTAAAAGGAGCATAACAACATTAATAAATAAACAAAAACTATATGAGTGACTTGCTGGCTAGCCGCTGGCCAGTATAGTGGTTGAACAGCTGTAAGGAGTACTCGTAAGACCCCGGTCATGCAACCCTTGCAGCCCTTGTCGAGACTGCGGCACAGTATCACACTGCCTATAAGCTCTACAAGCACTCCTTGGAGGCTGTCCCCATAGCTGCTAGCGTGTCATTGACATTAGGGTTCAGATTTGATAGTATGAGTTAGGTTGCCCCAGACAGAGTACGGGTATCCGACCCCACGACCGGATGCGTAGCCTAGTCCAGGCAAGTGCATATGGAGGGTTGCTGATAACTGCGCAAGGGGTTTCGGGTACCCGACCCGGCCCTGGGTAAAACCTGGCCATCGGGTAGGGTAGGGTCCTAATATTGGTGACCCAACCCAGGGTAGGGTTACAATGTTCAAAACCCTACCCCAGGCAGGGTTGGGCAGGGTACCCAGCCAGGAATTTTACTTTTCCTAGCAGTCATTTTTAGGGGTCCTATGGCATCAATTAAAATTTCAACCTTTTTTCCAATTACTCAATTTGGCTTAGCACACAATATCTTGGTGAAATCTGACCTAATTGGGTTTAACACAAGGTTTCTTGGCAAACCCAACCTGCCACCAGTATAGGGTAGGGTAAATAACATAAATAAAACAAATAATGTCAGTATTATATGAGATGAACTTATAATAAATAAGTTTTTAATATAAATTAAATATTATTATTGCTATTGTTATGGCTCATAGTCAGTTGCCTGATAAGGTAATCCGAGCCTCCGTAGCCAAGTAGCTAAGTAGGATCATATGAGCAATATTGTAAGAGATGCGGCTAGCGTTGCCTATACAGCTTCCACTTGCCTCGCTGGATTGGTGCCAGCACAGCGCCTGCATTCTGAGGGCTTTCGGGTGTGACGTCATGTATCGCGGACCCCGCACCCCTTTTGAAGGGGGTCGCTGGCCTCATTAGGAGGACAGCGATTAGTTCTATTACATATTGAATGACAACGGATTCTAGCTCTCTATATAGCCGCACCACGAAGGCGTAACGCCGTATAACCCGATCGTTTAGCCGTAGCGGTCATACCGACTGCGTAGATGCTGGCACACTGCCACTGCAACCCATCAGACCTACGCTAAGGTCTAACAAATATTTAACCAATATAATCATTAGGCTGCGCATCGGCCCCAATTAGATCAGATTTCACCAAGATATTGTGTGCTAAGCCAAATTGAGTAATTGGAAAAAAGGTTGAAATTTTAATTGATGCCATAGGACCCCTAAAAATGACTGCTAGAAAAGGTAAAATTCCTGGCTGGGTACCCTGCCCAACCCTGCCCAGGGTAGGGTTTTGAACATTGTAACCCTACCCTGGGTCAGGTCACCAATATTAGGACCCCTACCCTACCCGATGGCCAGGTTTTACCCAGGGCCGGGTCGGGTACCTGAAACCCCTTGTGTAGTCTAGTTCTTTCTGTAAGTAACTTATCAATTGGCTACTAGCTAGTATGGTAATTAAGTAGCAATTAAAGCAACCTTGATTTAAGTGTTAAAACGTTTCTCAAGCTAGCTACCTAAAACCTCATTAGGGATATAGTTATGGTCAGGCTGCGCATCGGGTCGGGTACCCGAAACCCGTTGCGCAGTCTAGTTATGGTTAGGCTGCACATTAGGATCGAGTTTTGGAATGTATAACCACGCCGCTTGATAACCCGCAGTGAGGGCCGGGTACCCGAAACCCGATACGCAGCCTACTGAGGGGTATCCCGCCATCAATAGAATAGCTTAACCTGACTCCAGTCATGAGTCTCACCAACCCCCAATCGTGTTGAATTTAGACTGCGCAACGGGTTTCGGGTACCCGACCGTCTGCCGGGTTTTCCAATGTGCTCCCGCTAAAGTTGCCTAAAACAGCTAGTTTTGCCGCTTTGGGCAGCTTTAGCGAGCGGGTCGGCCGGGTTTTGCAGGGTCGGTTTGGAGGCTCTCAACCCGACCCTACCCGACCCGATGCGCAGCCTATGTTAAATATCTAAACCAACCACTAAGGATAACTGATATCCTTCTCTCTACCTGATGTACAGTAGGGGTATTTTAATAAACTCACTACCACTTTTTTTTATCAGGGATAACAACTTAACTATAAGAGGATGTGGAGGGTCGCAGGGGCCAAATCTCAGCTCTCAGCCGTGCCTTGCCTACTGTCAAGTTCTAACAACAGGACCCATCGGGGGCCTGTTCCTAGGCTGCGCATCGGGTCGGGTAGGGTCGGGTTTTGGCACCTTCAACCCGGCCGCTTGGCGACCCGCAG
>JAGHQL010000200.1:0-45443 GCA_020080175.1 Glutinoglossum americanum | reverse complement strand
AGGTGTGGAGGAGGAAAGGGGGGGGGGGAGGAGGGTCGTGAGAGTGCTGTGGTGTGTGTGTGTGTGTGGTGGAGGGAGGTTTACTTGTCCATTCGCTTTCTCCCACTCGTCTTGTAAAAAAAATAGGTCTCCAGGTTTATACATGTACATCTCTCTCTCTCTCTCTCTCTCTCTCTCTCTCTCCTGTAGGGCGGCTGCTACAGTTCCGTCCGCAAGGTCTCACAGCCAGCCCACGGAGCCCAAACACCGAGACGAACATCAAAAATTAACTTTGAATTAATGGGCTGCGGGCAAAACAAAAGCCGCTTTCTGGTTACACGTGCCCCCTCCCCCCCCAACTTACTTCGACCCGTTTTGTGTGTGCGTGTTATCTCGCACACGAGCTGGGAAGCTTTGTAGAGAAGGGAGAAAAAGAGAGGTGCGACGGAGAGAGATACAGTTCAGGATGTCTTGCGTAGGGGCGGAAAGAGAGATATAGAGAGAGAAGAGAGAGAGAGTGCGTGTGTATGATGTGTAATACCGTCGAGCTATCGAGAGACCTCCCAAGGCTGGCGAAAACGAAACCAAAAAAAAAAGGAAAAAAGGAACCGACGTGGAACTAAAAGAGTATACATGACAATACCCAGGAGTGAGGTAGGGAGGGAACCAACCCACCAAACCTCCCCATTCACGTTACGACTCAAATTTCTAATTCTTTTAATCTCCGCTGGTCGGCATCCCGTCCACCGCTTCGCTCAGGGACCTCCAGTTGTCAGCCTGGAGCTCCGCGTACTTGACGCGCTCCTGGCTCCAATCCTGGTGCAGCCGGCTTACGTGGTACTGCGACGAATGGAAGAAGATGAGCTCGTCGCGAACGCATTCCTTGATGAAGACGCCACGGGCGTGCTGCTCGACGATCGACTGCTTGTCCTGTAACCGGCGAATGTCAGCGCCTTTCGCTCGAACGAAACGGAAGTCGCGATTACGAGCACGATACCTTGATGATGGCTTCCTCGATCTTCTCCGCTTCTCCTGGTTTCACCGACTCCATAGGTCGCCCTCGCACAAGAGCCAGTTTGTGTTCGTTGTTCTGTATACGCTTCTCCAACTGCGGGATGTTGTCCCGGGCATACCTATCTTTCCGGTCAAACACATCGCGCATGCTGACCAAAATATCCCTCTGCCTCTTCAGATCCTCCAACACTCCCATGTCCCATGCGCGCGCTTCATCCTCTAGGAGGGCTTGACTCGTAGAAAGATGCTTGGCCGTCGCGTTCAAACCATCGTTCAGCAGCGGGATGTCGTTCGTGTCGATGGCATAAACGCTCTCTGACTGATCGGACAACGTCTGCAGAGCCCGCGAAAAGCGCTGATAGTCTGCCGCCACGCCCTCGTTCCGTTTGGCGAGACGCTCCATGAGGTTACAGAGATTGATGTATATTTCTGAAGAACGGCGGACGCCGGAGCGGACGGTTTCAAAGACTTCGTTAAGGTTAGGGGGAAGAGAGTCTTCCAGGCCTGCTGGGAGCTGCTTGTTTTTGAATTCCTCCTGCACAGAAATTGTGGCTTGCTTTCTCCAGACGGCGAGTTCCTGCTTGAGGGTTAGCGCAAAATGACTCCAATTCCTAGGGTTGGGTGGCGGACGCACCGTTGGGACGGTGAGGAACATAACGACGAGTTGTTCTTGACTTAGCACCGGGTGTCGGACCAAGGCGTTTGCAAATCTCGCGAGGCCGCGTCTTCGTTTCTCGAGGAAAGCCGTATCAGCTGAAAGATGATTTCCGTTAACTAATCCATATGACAATGGTCAATACCCGTCCGTCTGCCTGCGGGCAGAATTGAACAGGAGCGCCTACCAGCTAATCTCTTTGGGGGTAACAACGGCAATTGTCTGAAGGGGTAACGTTTGTGCAAGCATTCCAGTAACCAGACGAAATCGCTATATCGTCTCACAACCTTACTTCCCCTTCTGGTGCTTACGACCTGGTAGTTTCGGTGCTGGAACATGAACATCCCCTCCTTTTCGGGTAATACAGTTATCGTCACGGTTTCTTCAATGCCACTGCCTGTAAGTCGCCCGCCGCCAATGGACCTGCCTATCACGGCCGAGTTTCGGCGATTCTCACCGGGGTCGCTAGATCCCCCACCGCCGAGGCCAGCATCACGAGGATGCGGGAAACCACTGTTTGAAATTCCACCATAAGAGCCCCACGCTTCTCCACCGGTTCCGGTGATACTTGCGTTACTCCCGTCAGCTGGGATGCCGCTTGAACCGATAGCGGGTGGATCTGAGGAGGCGGCGGTGAAGCTACTTGTCGTTCTTGCTGGAACGGTGGGCCCGGCGATCCTCGCTGGAGAAGAGGTCATACCGTTGGTCTTCGGAGGACTACGGCTGGTATTCGAATGACCATGATCTTTATGAAGTGCGGGACTACCCCAAGGATCTGCTTCTGGGAAGTTAAGTGAATCCTTTCGCACATGGCGGGGTTGAGCTGGGGAGACCGATGGGGTGGGGTTTGTGGCGGGAGGCGGCGGCGTTACCGGACGCTGGGTGACTGCTCCACCGTATGAGCGCTTCGACGGCGTTGATGCAGTGAGAGGGCGTAGAGAAGGCTGTGGGAGATCTTATGGGGTAAATTAGCATTGGACGCCAATCCGCTTCCAAGTGTGGTGTGGCATAGGGGGGGTATTATTATAGCCAATTGAACACCCACTTTTCTTTCGGTCATCAACTCCGTCTAGAGTAGGTTCTTCTCCCTCTTGAGCAAGGCCGATCAAAGCCATCAAAACGTTGAACTCGCCCCGTCCCAGTCCCTGAGCGGGCTCTTGTCCCGGGACGACTACTCTAAGAATCCTCTCTTGATCGCCTGCACTCAGCCCGCTAGAGCTCAGTACCTTCTTTGTACCAACCAACCCAAGTCCAGCCCCAACCGTATCACCAGAGTTAAGTGCCGTATCGTAAGCGTCAATGTAGCTCTCTGGAACATCTGAAGCCGGCAAAAGCGTCTTGATAACATCACCCTTAGCAACTTTCCTTGGCGTTGGAAGGCCCCACGGAGAAGTTGCGCCCGCAGGGTCGTCGTCTGTGAATAGAGAAGACTGTGGTCCTCCCTCATGCGCTTGCTCATCGTCGAAGAGCGCGCGTGACGGCGACTGCTTCACGACGAGAGTGTCCTCTGGGGTTGTGCCAAAAAGAGACATAATTGTACTGGACTTTTGATGTTTGCGTTTAACTCTTTTCTATGCGTGATTAATAGATGGTTAATCCCAGCGAGTAACCAGTTATGTCTGTGCTGGACGAGCAATCGACGTGGTTCTGAAGCTACACTAATGGGTGCGGCTCGGATTACTTACTTAGGAAGGATGCTGTGGCCGTTGGCACACGGCAACCGAAGAAACCATCAAAACAGAGTACCACACAGCCAATGCGAGTGAACAAGCTAGGCTTTTCAGGAGAACACCAACCCTCGAAGAATCGTTAAGTTTACTATGTCAAACTTCGAAGATGCTACATGTATACATATTTTCTTAGGGTACATGCAGTAAACTTTCCTACAAAACAAGTAGAAGTCTGTCAGGAGAGCTGGGGGGCCCCTCCTAATATCGGGACTGGTACCGCAACGTACGCTCGAGATGCTCCCTGCAGTAAAGGTGCCTACCCCAATCAACTCGAGGCTAAACGCGCGGCTATCGATTATTGAACATTTCACATAACGTGATTCATGCGAGTTCGTTCAGTTGCACAAGTGTTTTATCATTGCAGTGTGCAGGTTGCACACAGGCAACATCAATTACGCGTCTGAGCGTCTTAGAAAGCGAAGGACCATCTGGGTGTTTCCATCCACTTCCTTGACACCGAAGAGCTAAAGCTCGGCTCGCCACGCTAACGCCTTGCGGCCTCTCAGTCACTCTGTCACTCTGTCACTTCCCATCACTTCATCCAACTCACCTGCATTATCCACAACTACTTTGACGCAGACATCTAACGCATCTCTCTTTTCTCCTCCATCTTGCACCTCTCTTCTTCCATCGAGCTCACTGCCTGCTTCCGCACGCAAGCTGTAGACTCGGTTCTCAGACTTCCTGTTTCATTTACCTACCCTTCAAGCTTAGCACGTCACAAACAAGGCCAAACATGCCTTCGGAGGATCCTGCTCACACCGAGCACAAGCCAAGGGTCAATCTCAAGTAAGCTCATCAGTCTCAATACGGCTTCGCGGCTTCATATAGCTGCATACCGTGAAACATATGCGGATAGGGCTGACAGTTCCTCCTCCAGTGACGCCTCTGGCGCCGAGAAGAAAGAGGTATGCACCCGCTCATGAACTGGTCTTTTGAGGTTTCAAGGCTAAAATGTGGCTGTTAAAGGTTGATGATACAGCAACTGCGATTCTCAAGAAGAAGAAGAAGCCCAATAGCCTGATGTACGTTTGCCCACCGGGACCATTTCCCCGGAGGTCTCGGAGCGCGAGTGCCTGAGTTACTAATTCGAAAACAGTGTGACGGATGCTACGAATGATGATAATTCTATCATTGCCCTTTCAAACAACACCATGGAGACTCTTCAGCTCTTCCGTGGCGACACTGTGCTTGTCAAAGGCAAAAAGCGCAAAGATACTGTGTTGATTGTTCTTGCCGACGACGACCTCGATGACGGCAGTGCTAGAATCAACCGGGTCGTGCGACACAATTTGCGCGTTAAGCACGGGGACATCATTAGTGTACACCCGTGTCCAGACATTAAATATGTGAGTGGAGTGTAGCCTCTTCTCTGTTTTTATTTAGTTAGCTAATCATCTTTCCACGTTCAAGGCCAAGCGCATCGCAGTACTTCCTATTGCTGACACCGTCGAAGGCCTAACAGGCTCTCTTTTTGACGTCTTCTTGAAGCCATACTTCCTTGAAGCGTACCGCCCTGTCCGTCAAGGGGATCTGTTCACCGTTCGTGGTGGGATGAGACAGGTTGAATTTAAGGTAGTCGAGATCGACCCGCCTGAGTACGGTATCGTTGCGCAAGAAACCGTCATCCACTGCGAGGGAGAGCCAATACAGCGTGAAGATGAGGAGGGCAACTTAAATGAAGTTGGGTACGACGACATTGGGGGATGCCGAAAGCAGATGGCACAGATCCGTGAGTTGGTGGAGCTACCCCTTAGACACCCTCAGCTCTTTAAGTCTATCGGTATCAAGCCCCCACGCGGTATTCTTATGGTAAGTCTTGATCTAGACTCCACGACTGATATTTCTCACTCACCCTATACTTGTGTAGTTCGGACCGCCCGGAACTGGTAAAACTCTTATGGCCCGTGCTGTGGCGAATGAAACCGGAGCGTTCTTCTTCCTTATCAATGGTCCAGAAATCATGTCGAAGATGGCTGGTGAATCGGAATCTAATTTACGCAAGGCCTTCGAGGAGGCCGAGAAGAATTCTCCAGCAATCATTTTCATCGACGAAATCGACTCGATTGCTCCAAAGCGAGAAAAGACTAATGGGGAGGTTGAACGGCGTGTCGTCTCTCAGCTTTTGACGCTCATGGATGGTATGAAGGCTCGTTCGAATGTTGTGGTCATGGCTGCCACCAACCGGCCGAACTCTATTGACCCTGCTCTCCGTCGATTCGGACGTTTTGACCGAGAAGTGGACATTGGAATCCCGGACCCGACCGGCCGTCTGGAGATCTTCCAAATCCATACAAAGAACATGAAGCTGGCTGATGACGTCGATCTTGAACAGCTTGCTGCCGAGACGCATGGATATGTCGGATCCGATGTTGCTTCTCTCTGTTCCGAAGCTGCCATGCAGCAGATTCGTGAAAAGATGGATCTCATCGATCTTGACGAAGATACCATCGATGCAGAGGTCCTTGACTCTTTGGGCGTTACCATGGATAATTTCCGGTTCGCCCTTGGAGTATCCAACCCATCTGCTCTTCGCGAAGTTGCGGTTGTCGAAGTGCCCAATGTTCGCTGGGATGATATTGGGGGACTCGAGACTGTCAAGCGCGAGCTCATCGAGAGCGTTCAGTATCCTGTTGAGCATCCAGAGAAGTTCCTCAAATTTGGCATGTCCCCATCTCGGGGTGTCTTGTTTTACGGTCCCCCCGGAACCGGTAAAACCCTCCTTGCGAAGGCCGTCGCCAACGAGTGCGCGGCCAACTTTATTTCCATCAAGGGCCCTGAGCTGTTGAGCATGTGGTTTGGCGAATCCGAGAGCAACATCCGGGACATCTTTGATAAAGCTAGGGCCGCCGCGCCTTGTGTGGTATTCCTTGATGAGTTGGACTCTATTGCCAAGAGTCGGGGAGGATCTGTAGGGGATGCCGGTGGTGCTTCAGACCGCGTGGTCAACCAACTTTTGACCGGTAAGTTTCTTGTATCCGTGATAGCGAAAGAAAACTGCTTACTCTACTGCGTTTATAGAAATGGATGGTATGACTTCAAAGAAGAACGTCTTCGTCATTGGTGCGACCAATCGTCCAGAGCAGCTAGATGCCGCACTCTGCCGTCCCGGCCGTCTAGATACGCTGGTCTACGTTCCCCTTCCAGATGAGGCTTCTCGAGTCTCTATCCTCAAGGCGCAATTGCGCAAGACTCCAGTGGCTGCCGATGTTGACCTGGAATACGTCGCTAGTCGTACCCACGGGTTTTCAGGTGCTGATTTAGGTTTCATTGCTCAGCGTGCTGTGAAACTCGCGATTAAGGAGTCTATTTCTGCAGAAATTGAGCGTACCAAGGAACGCGAAGCCAACGGAGAAGACGTCGCCATGGATGGTGATGATTCTGACGACCCTGTCCCGGAGCTCACTCGTGCTCATTTTGAGGAAGCCATGCGGATGGCTAGGCGGTCTGTATCGGACGTTGAGATTAGGCGATATGAGGCATTTGCTCAGAGCATGAAGCAATCAGGGGGTAGCAACTTCTTCAGATTCCCCACCGCCGAGGAAGTCGGAGGAGCTGCTAACACTGATGGTGGTGCTGGATTTGGTGACGCTGGAAATGACGATAGCCTCTATGACTAGATCTTCCTGGGGTACCTCATTCCCGGCGAGGGATTGTCTACCGAAGCGCATTCATAGAGGCAATTGTTGCTCGGCTTACGGGATAGGCGATCTGATGGAGACCGTCTAAGGCGAGGCGGGGTATGTCAGCAATGCATTATCGCGTTTCGGCGTGAGAGCTTCCTAACTTCATGCATGTATTCTCTACTCTGGTTTTGTCTGCGGGCTTGTTGAGCTCTGGAACGAGCGGTGACCATTTCCTTTTAAGACTGTAATTTCCACGATTAAAGATCATTCGGGATGGTGGTGGTTCGCAGGATAAAAGAGCAGCTACAATCAAAATATTATAGACCGTTAGTACCCAAGGTTCTCCCACAAATAGTAACAGTGCATCGATGTGTTCGTTCAACGATATGATTTACTCAACGGTGCATGTTAAACGGGCAAATGATCGCACGTGATGGCGCAGCATCCCAGAAAAGGTAAACAATAGCCATGTTCGGTTGGAGCTTCCTATTGTCAACAACAACGAGCTCAATAGTAAAAGGGCTGTTGTGAGCCCTACCATAAACTACTATTAAACCGCTCAGGAGATCCAACCAACTTTCTTAGGATTATTTCTCTCTCACCGCAGCCGCCTCCCTTCCTAAGCATCGCCAATCGCTTTTGGTCCTTTTTCCCTGAGCTTTCCAACGGATCTACTTAGTACATATTACCCTCGTTGATCGAGCAGATATTTTACCCGGCGAAACCACACTTCCTCTTAATCGGCTCGGATTCTCTCGATTTATTTATACTATTTGAAAGGGAACCGTGTGGAGACCGCGGAGAAAGACAGGGCCTTGTTTAAGATAAAATACTTTGTTCGGCGTCTGCACGGGCGTAAGGCCGGCGACTAAACCACCTACCTTCCCATCTGGCAAGTTCAGCGCTCTCTCCACGAACGCAAAAACGGACTTTTCGGAAATCCATTAGATAAAGCATATAAACCCTGTATATGTCTTCCTCTACAATGTCATCCTCTTCGTCAATGACCGCGAACCACACCCCCACCCGAGTCCCCCACACACCGCCTACATCCACCGCCTCCCAAAAAGCACTCAGGTCCGAGATCAACCGCGCCCTACTCCACGAGGGCCATGTCGAGAAGTAACCCTCTCCCCACCCAAATACCAAAAAAGCTCCCCGCTAATACTTAGCCCTCAACCCAGAATCCAACAACGCCTCCTCCACCTCCTCCAATCCTCCGGCTGGACTGATGTCGTCCACGAGCTCTGCATCGAAACCATGCGCGGTACGGGTGATGGCAGCAGCGAGGGCAAAGAGAAGCGAGCGACGAGCTATGGTG
The DNA here is from genome assembly GCA_020080175.1 of Glutinoglossum americanum. Lineage (NCBI taxonomy): Eukaryota > Fungi > Ascomycota > Geoglossomycetes > Geoglossales > Geoglossaceae > Glutinoglossum > Glutinoglossum americanum. Next base: position 37,118 of record JAGHQL010000200.1, on the reverse strand, counting down.
AACTGATGGAGAGAGTTCGGGAGAAGGCGAGGGCTAAGATCGATGAGAAGGTTAGGAGGGAGGGAGTTGATTACATAAAGGGGGTTTTAGGTGAAGTGTGTGAGGTTGCCGTCTAAGAAGCCATGGTTGTGTGAGCTTCGGAACAGTCTTTTATTTATGGGAATAGAATGGGAGATGGGACATAGGGGAGTGATGGTGTAGGGCGTTTGGACGGCGCATTTGGTATTTAGGTATTGCCTCTGCAGGAACAGCGTGGATTACCCTCTTCGAATATCCTTGTTTCAAATTAAATCTTTGCCGCTATGTTTAGGGCGGTGGAATGGGGATCACTCCTTGACCATTAATCTCATGATTTTTTCCTTAAGCTTCCGCCTCTGCAGAAGAGGGAGGAGTCAAGTGAAAGATTAGCACAGCGCAGCCTGCCTCCGTATTAACAAGGCCGGATATATAAACAAATGAACCTAAGGCCGGCAACTCAGGGAACCTACCGTAAGTACTGGCTCATCACGACACCAGCCCGAGGGCAGAAACGAAATCTAGGCACCCATCTTCTTATGACAAGATAACCAGGTTTTGGTCTCCCTCCCTCAAAGCTGGCGAGGCTGGAATTATATTTTAGGCGGGGGGGGCCTCATTACCATCTCGTTACTTGTGTGTGCTTTGGCAGAAAAGTGAACAAGCGCATATGCAAAGACACCACAGTGGACGGGCTTTCGTTCTCATTCGAGGGTCAGCGAGTAAAAGTGTGTAATTTCTCATCGGGCTACTCTTTAATTGTGTGTGACCCTCAACGCGGAATTAACCACGTACGTTCGTCCTATATAAAAAAGATGGTGGGTTGCGTTTACCCATGTAATGCCAAAAACCAGAAGAAAAGAGAGGGAATGGGGAAAAAAAGAAACAAAATAGGAATATTGGAAAAAAAAAAAATCTGCCCTGCTCGTGCACGAGAGAAGCGCACCGATCAGGTCCCCAAAAAGTGAGACACTTTGTGCGTTATGATAGACTTGTAAAGCTTGCCAGAGCCGAGAGATACTGTATCAGACTCGTTCAATCGTAATAGACTAGAGACTTTGAGGCGGGGGAACGAAACTCATTATATCTCACAGGCCCCTGTGGGGTGGTGGGGGGGGTCAGGATGACTAGTATGAGGGATGACGACATAACCAAACTGATCAAATAGAGAAGCTAAGTGCAACACTTTTGGTATAATGAAGATGAGATGATGACAATATCGACTATGATGCAGTACTGGCCGACGAGAATGGACGAGATTACTCACTGAGATTGGAAGACTGAACGGTAGTAGAGGCAATGAGACTCATTATAGGAGAGAGAAACTTAGCACACACACGTCATCAGCTGCACAAGACGTAACCAATCAAGCAAACGGACGTTTGCGAAAGCCCATTCACCCACAACAGAGCGACAGAGGGATAACTACGAAAGTAAAAAGCAATTTTTTCGAACAATCTCCTTTCCCCGACTGATGGCTCGTCAGTTTCTCAACGCGAATTCTGATTCGACCTCCTGCAGGCATGCGAGACGGAGTACCCAGAAATGCACGACAAAGCGCAAATACAAAAACCCAAAGCAACAATCTTGGAGCCCTTGTTACAGTACGGAAAATAGACCAATTACAACATCCACCGTGTCACTCTCTAGACGAGGGCAATTAACCCTGATAGCCGCCGAAGCCATTGCCGACGTTGCCAAAGCCGCCAGCACTAGCTTGACCCCACTGAGCGCCAGGAGCTTGATTGCCTCGTCCATAGCCTCCTGCGCTCTGGGGCATTTGACCGTAAGCGCCTTGAGCACCCATACCAGGTCCACCGAAGCCGGTCTGGTCCTGACCCCAGCGCTGAGCACCGGGACTGGGTCCTATAGGAGACTGAGAATTGGCTGGATGGCCTGAGTGTGGTCCGGTTGCGGATTGAGGTCCGACTTGGGGCGTCATGGGACCGCCAGGACCACCGCTGTATTGCGGAAAGTATGCCGAAGGAGTTTGAGGGTAGCCGCCAGGGGTCTGAGCTGCCTGAGGAGAGTAACCGTCAAATTGACCAGTTGGCGGGCGGTCCTTGCCCCACTATTCGAGATATATGAATCAGCAGACTGAGGAGCCATAAACTGGTGAGATTGGAAAACATACGCTGCACTTTAAGGGCCGGCCGTTAACATTATACCCGCTCAGCTGGCAGATAGCCATAGCCGCATTTTCATGAGTATCCATTTTTACAAATGCAAAGCCTCTGTCGGCTTGAAATCTCGTCTCTACAACATAACCGAAGTTCTGGAAAAGTGGAACAAGGTCATTTTGCGTCGTATATGGCGTCAGATTGCCGACGTAGCAGGTGGTCTGCCATTGCGGAGTCTGTTGAACGATCATGTCATAGCTCTGAACGCCATGAGTCGGGAAGTGATGGTGTCCAAAAGGAGTAGTCGGAGTCAGCCCCATGGCGGCCATAGCGGCCTGTTGAGAGATTGATGGCTGACCCTTCTGGTTGGCCCAGTTACACCGGATCGCGCGAGACCCCAACCACTCGCCATCCATAGAACTCAAAGCCTTCTCCGCATCGGCGCGGTCGCGGAATGCAACAAAGCCGTAACCCCTCGAGCGCCCGGTTTTCATATCCCACATGACGCGCGCTTCAGAGACAGTGCCAAACGCCGAGAATGCTTGGAGAAGCACTTCGTCGTTTACCTCATTGGAAAGGTCGCCCACGAAGATATGGAAGTGGTTGGACGTGTCTTCCTTATTTGAGGTGTTTGACTGATACGCCCAATTGACGCGGATCTCCTGCTCGAATTGTGAGTCCTCGCACAACACTAAATAAGCATAACGCAACTTGTGGATTATGCAAATAACTTACAGCTTGATGAACCCTCCTCCCGTTGAGTGACTGCATAGCGCGCTCGGCCGCGCCAGGGTCATCGTATTCGACGAAACCGTAATTGAACCCCTTGCTCTGAAACTTCAGTATGGTTAGTCCATATAAATATAGACTTAACGTATATATATATATAGACTCTGCGGTCCGGGCATTGAGGGGAATGGGGACGACGTGCAGATGGGGTCAAGTATCAGACCGTTGCTGGCAAAGCAACGGGTGAATGGGCCTCAGGAGAGGGTGTAATTTCAAGGACACAGAGAAATTTAATACTGACAGCACCTACATTCTTATCAGGAATGATTTTGACGTTTTGAACGTGACCGGTGGTCTCGAAGATCTGCCTAAGCACATCCTCTGTAACCCTGGGGTCTAGCCCTCCAACATACAATGCACGCTTGTTCGGCTCCGGCGCAGCCCGACGGACAAACCCACCAGCGCTGGTGGGCGACATGACACCACTGCCACCAGACATAGGCGAGGTGATGGCGGTCGGGATCGGGTTAGTGTTTTGCGGAATGATCACCGGAGCGAGGGGCGGAGGCGGCATATGCGATGGATTGCCCTGATTTCCGTTGCCCTGGCCAGGGGCCGTTCCATTATCATTGGTATATGACTGCTGGCCAGGAGCACCAGCAGAAACCGGCGGCGGAGGGAGGGATGTGGAAGTTGTCGGAGTTGAATTCTCGGCCATTGCGAAAATATGAAGTACAATTGACTATCGAAACACGCGACTAATATTTTGTAATAATGTTGGAATTCGGACGGCTAGAGATGAATATCCTCGACAAAGGATATATAGGCGAGGCGGATTGACAACACGTGGAATGACCGAGCGAGATGTGGATATGCGTCGGAGGCTTGAGATTAGATGGGATCGCACAAAGCTTATCGAAGACTGTTCCCCAGTTGATAAAAATTCGATTCACACGACCCCGAGCGATGGAGATCTGATGAGCGGACGGCTTGCCGAATGTGAAAAGTTGAAAGCTGCGAAATGCGGGAAGCGACCACCTTGACTAACGACGAAACAGCAAAGTCGAGCGGGCAACTCAAACTACTGCATCCAACTCGGAAAGAGATGAATTAAAAATGGGAGATGACTGGGGAAAGAAAGAACCACAGAGATGACGATAGGAAGAGAGGAGGAAAAACCACTCGAGTCCAAACGCCTGCTGTAGAGGATGAAGATGGAGGGGTGTGGGTGATCGTGATGGAAAGAAGAGGAAGAAAACGGTGTGAAGAAATAGGCTTGAGGTGGTGAAAGAAAGTGGAGGGGGAGGATGATTTACACTAGCCGCATCAAGCGAGAAAGAAGTTCAAAGAAGTGTTGGTAGTGGTGTGCTGGGGGCGGCCGGACGAACTGCCAAGACAGAACACCAGGGAAGGGCGAAGAGAAAGACCCCGCTGCAAATTGAGACGTGGGAGGAGAGGAGAGCGGAGGAGAGTGGAGAGCAAAGAGGTTTTCATTGCGAATGGAAAAATGAGTCGGGAATCTCAGGGTATATATTGACCGACCTACATGTTGTTCAGGTCATCGCGCTTGATTGGACCCAATACAGCAGAGTACATATATCTATCAGTCAACGCGACCTTCTGGACGAGCGAGAGTCAGCTGGCAAATTTTTAGGGTCTTTCAGCCTTTCGAAGCGGGGTCGGACGTTACCATAGGCTGCAGCCAATTCCATTGGAGATTTTACGGAGCATGAGTTTCCAGCGTCGGGCTGACGGTGCCTGTTGACGATGTTTTGGCTTGTCACTAACGGCGCGCAATTGAGGTTTCCCTGGTACGGTCCATGTATTGAATACTACCCGTGGTAATTCACGGGAAATGGTCTCAAATACTAAAACATTACCAACTTCTGGTTTGTTGCTTGCATGCTGGATTCCCATCGCCCAGCACCATTCTTCCACTTTCGTTCCCTGTTAAGTAATGCGCATCGGGAGCGCCATCGCTAACCAGAGAGAGTATAGTGGCCCTCGGCTACTACCGCACCTACGATCCGTGCCTCTTTAGCTTTCCGCTGACAGAGCCCCAACCTGGGTGATAAATACAAAGACGACACCAAAAGTCAGACCAGATTATCTCTGGGACTGATAGGGTGCTACCAGGGAAAGCGGCTCCGATATTCAAATCCCGTCAATATGTCGGAGCAGCAGCCAGGGGAACACAGTCCTGTGGACACTCTCTCGTCCATGGTTAATCTAGTCGTGAGTCCAATGCCTTTCTTCTTTCCGTGCAACTTGCTGATGACATCAACCCGCCTAGCTGGTCCAAGCCGGTAAGGTCTTTCGGGATCCCACAAGACGCAGCTTGGGGAACTTGGTCCACACCAGATCGCAAGTAGGCGTGATGGTACCCGCTGCACTAGAGAGCTTTCACGCTGCTCTAGATGAGCTGGAAATTGAAATTGTGAGTGCGCTTTATATCCTATTTATCGTAAATTTGAAGGACCTCAGTCTGACGGTGCCTAGCTCCAAGCCAAAGAAGTATTTACGCGAGATCTTGCGGTATCTCGTGCGCGTCTAGCCCAACGAGAGCGCGAAGCTGCTGATGCTGCCGCTGCAGAAATGGATCGAATTGCCGCCGAGGAAGCCTCTGCGAGAGCAGTAGAAAATCTGGAAGCCGAAAACCTCGACATCTCGATGGAAAAGACAGGTGAGACGGATATGGCCATGACTGATCAATTCACCGATTTTCAACGCGATAGGTTTGGAGGCTCTACAGCAAAGGAAGGTACCGGAGTAGATGCAGGCGAAACCAACGAACGGTCGATTGGACAATCAAAGCCTCCAAAGCCACCGCCATTGAACCTTTCCGAGGCAACAGGGTCTGATATTGAACACCCAGGGGCCGAGCCAAATAACCTCCTCACCGCAGTAGATACCACCGTGCATTCTGGATCTGCTCTTAACGAGACCCCGTCAACGGCAGGTTACAAAATGGACTTTGAATCTATGTTCCCCAATGGAGACCCAGGAGCAGATGATATGAACTTCGACCTCAACTCCTTTGGCGGTGATGGAGAACAGGATTTTCTCGGCAACCGGAGCATTGAGGGCGATGGCGGAAATCCAACGGACACATCGGGTTCGCAAACGGTTATGGCAGGAAGTGTAGATGTCAGTGCCCTACTGCCTGGCTTGGAAACTTATGCAAACGCAGAGGAGGATGCAAGCATGTTTGGGAATCCCACTGCAGACTCTGCCACTCTTCCGGAAACAACGGCCGTGACAACAGCGTCCGCCTTCCAGGCGTCGGCATCGCTGTCGGGAGAGCCTACAGATCTATTACCGGCTGAATCTAGTTTTGATGATATGTTTTTACTGGGTGATTTGGGTGCTAGTGATGGAGCTGGCGACGAAGATGATGGTAATTTTGCAAGCGAATTCGATGACTTATTTTTTGGGGGCGGCGGTGATTAACGGGAGCGGGGCATTTTGGTTTTATAATGTGTCTGTCCTTTCTAGGTCTTGTAGCTTTATGGGTGAATTTATGGTATTTACTTGGCGCAACAGGAGCAATTTGGCGTTCAGGCGGCTTGGGTAGGGTTGAAGTACTTAGGAACAACCTTATCCTAGGGTGAATAGAAAATCTCTTCAGGCCCCTTCACTGTGGTTTATTCTTTAGTTTTTATTGCTATAAACGACTTGGTCAGTTCATGGTTGATTGGGTGGAGAATTTGTCTATCCAGCATCTCCAAATTACCTCTGCTGTGTCTGCCTCAAAGCACTCATCCATGTTTAAACATAGCAAAAATCGTACACCTTGCAGAGGGCCAAGTCCGCCCACTAGTGTCCCACCGCTGGCCAGTGAGAAAACATATATCAGCACTGACAATTGAGGCACTAATTTAGGCAAAAGCTTCATTATTTGTGGTTGTGGGTTAGCTCAGCGTATGTCTTATATCCCGCAACTGTATAATACCAAACGCACTCCCTAAAGGGGTTACAATGTTAGAGGAAAAGATAGCGCGAAGGTGCTCACTAGGATAACGCGGAGGTCACGTTTTCATTTTCCTTGGCATGCAGAACCTCGCGTCTTGCAAGTCGCGTCTCCGTCCAATACTACACCAACACCAATCTGGGCCAGGTTTTCCTTTCACACCTACACTGCCTCTCCTGGGGCTATCGCGTTGGTGTATGCTGGCTAGGCATCGGTTCCTCCCCGCTCTCTGCTGTGACTCGAGCAAATCCACCGGCATTGCATATCTCCTGATCGGTCGTGACACCCTTAAGAGCCCCTCGCGGAGTTTTATCTCGACAAGACCAGATTCGAACCAAATGGTTTCAATGCTTTCAAGTGCAGTGGAGCGTGCCAACAAGGCTGCTCCAGTGCAAAGAACGAGCCTAGCCAAGCAACTGTTTCCTTCCAGCAGCCCAGTTTCGATAGAGGACGCGTTCAAAGCTACCCCACAGTCTTCCCAATTGTCGACATACCATAGTGGAAGAAAGGGTCCAGTCACCTCAAATGCACTAAAGCTGAGTGCACAGTCTGCTCTTAATAGTGTGAGCACTACGAGACGCGACGGGGTATCGTCTAACGGTCTTAAACGAACGGCATCACAGTTGGGCGCAACATCTTGCATTCCAAACAAGAAGGATTGTTTTGGGGAGAAATCATCCCCTTTTGCATCTATTTCCCCAGGCTACAACAGTAGCATCTCTAAATTATATCAGGGAGTCTACTTCGACGAGAACGATTTTGACGATGACGATGAATTAGACTTTAACAGCTCTCCTGGCCGACCTATCATCCCTAAGCCTATTTTGCCAACTACTAGTGAGGGCAAGGCCACTTTACCAGACAGCAGTGCACCTCTTCCATGGTCATCGTCTCCAGTAGAACATCGATTACCACCTAAGCGACGGACGTTGCCATGGCTGAATACGGATGCTGCGGATGAACTAGAAGTGGGGCAAAACGCTTGCGATTCCCTGTCAAGGAGAGCGGCTGCAGGTCATATGTCAAAGAGGATCAAGTCTGATTGTCATGACTCGTCGAATACCCAGTTCACACCCCTTCCAAAGAACAATGCGAATTTAAATCCTCATCCATGGAACAAGACAGCCGATGAAGTCAAGGAAGAGCAGAAGAGGCTAAGACAGACTAACAAAAGACTGGTAAAGACCAGTGAGGCAACCGAAGAGGATAAAGCGAAAGCCGTCGAGGAAAAGAGGAAGAAGACCGTCGTGACAGTATTTTTGAGCGATGAGCAAAGGCGTGTTAAAAAACTTGTTGTGGAAAAGGGAAAGAGTGTTTTTTTCACCGGCTCCGCAGGTATTTCTCCCTCGGCCAGCTCCTTCTACCATCGTTTAACCACTCATAGGTACCGGAAAATCCGCTCTACTTGGGAGCATTATTTCAAGCCTCCGTGCAAAATTTAGGAATGAATCGGATCGAGTAGCTGTGACAGCCTCAACAGGGCTGGCTGCTTGCAATGTTGGTGGACAGACCCTCCACAGCTTTAGTGGTATCGGACTCGGCAAAGAATCGGTGCCGGATCTGGTTAGGAAAGTTAGGAGGAATATTAAGGCGAAGACCCGGTGGTTACGCACCAAGGTCCTTATCATTGATGAGATATCCATGGTAGACGCGGACCTGTTCGACAAGCTAGAAGGTGTCGCACGAGCTATGCGGAATAACGGGCGCCCGTTCGGTGGAATTCAATTAATCATAACCGGCGACTACTTCCAGCTGCCGCCAGTGCCTGACAATGGCAGGATCGCGAAATTCGCATTTGAGGCTGCAACTTGGTCCACCTGCCTCGAGCATACGATTGGTCTTACTCAAGTTTTTCGACAGAAGGATCCTGGTAATGACATCCCCTCATGCTTGTTTGGATCCCGTGGTTAATATGTGACAGCCTTCGCTCAAATGCTTAATGAAATGCGGTTGGGAAAGCTATCACAAGCATCTATCGAAGCTTTTCGAAAACTCTCTAGGCCTATTAGTTATACTGATGGCATAGAGGCTACAGAATTGTGTGTCTCTACCCATTCTCACATCGTGCCAGTCTAACACTTTAACAAAGGTTTCCCACTCGATATGAGGTAGAGAACGCGAATAACGCGCGCATGAGGAACTTGCCAGGGCGGAGTGTCATTTTCGATGCCGTGGATGGCGGGACTATGAAAGATAAGGCACAACGCGACAAACTCCTCTCAAATTGCATGGCCCCTCCATCAATCGAATTGAAGCAGGGGTCGCAGGTTATGCTCATTAAGAATATGGACGATTCACTTGTCAATGGGCTGTTAGGGAAGGTTATCGGCTTCATGGATGAAAAGACATTTGACATCTATCATGGAAACGAAGACGAACACCGCGGCAGCGAAGATCTAGGCTCAGATGGCGAGTCTATGGACCGGTCTAAGGGGAAGCTTAGAGCGATGTTGAATAAGAACGCCCCAGCTGATACCGCAAGAAAGTGGCCACTTGTTCAATTTATCATATCTGATGGGACGTCGAGAGAACTACTCTGTTCTCCGGAGATCTGGAAAAGTGAACTACCAAATGGGGAAATCCAAGCCTCTCGATCTCAGATCCCCCTCATCCTTGCCTGGGCTCTTTCTATTCACAAGGCCCAAGGGCAGACGTTAGAACGAGTCAAGGTCGACCTTGGGAAGGTATTTGAAAAGGGCCAGGCTTATGTTGCGTTGAGTCGTGCGACACGCCAGGAGGGCCTCCAGGTTTTAAGATTCGACCCGGCCAAAGTGATGGCACACGAAAAGGTGAGAAGTTTCTATAACAAATTATACAACGTCCTTAAACCGGAAAAGAAGGTTTATGCCTTTGACGATGGCGATGACTACTTCGAAGACGAGGCCGAGTTGATGCGCATGACTGCGTAATTGTATAGAGCATTCCATGGCCTTATACTTTGAGCAGCCGGGGAGCCGTTCCTTTTAAGACGTGTACCGCTCCCAGACTCGATACCGTTGGGGTGAGGTTTTTTTTTACCAATGTCCTTACTGAGAGTCTCATCAATACCTTTGCCGGCTACATTGACCCCATGTACTGAGGGTGTAAAAGAACACCATATTTGTATCCTTACAACGTAAGGGTTTTAGATAGAAAGGTTATTAGATGAGATTAATCATTTGGTAACCTCAAAGCTCATCTCCTATTAATATTCGGATCGATGGATCCCCAAGTGAGGTGAAGAAATGGGAGCTTGTGTCAAAATGAGGTTCAATCGGGACTTTGTTTTGGCGGCTTTGCTGGCTAGCAAGATTATACCTGGGGCTGAACGCTGCTCGACTTTAATTCTGCTGGCTCCCTACACTTGCTGGAACCGAACAATTGGTACATCTTAAGCTCTGCCGTTGCGATTCGGAACACGTTTTTTAAGAGTCCTTCAGCGCCATACTGGGAGGTGGTGATTAACGGGGATCGGTAGCTGGAGTAAGCATGGATACAAATATTCCCAGATCGCAGAGAATAATCCGACCTTTGAGGCGGACGCCTTAAAGTGTATCTAGTGCTCCCGACGCAAAAGAAGTGTTGAGGATGGTCGAAAATATCTTCGATTCAAGACTGCGGTTCATAGAGCAAGCAAATACTTTCAATTAGAAACGCGAACAACGCTGGCTATAACAGACATCCGGACCCATAACACCAGTCACCAAGCGAAAGAATGACTCTAACACAACCGCCCGCTCGGACTGAACTCCCACCATAACTCCTCCATCCTTATACTGACCCAAATGACCCAACCGACACGCCGCCCACCCTAGCCATTCCACAATATCATACGTTAAGACAAGTTAGAAATAAAACATAAAGTCAAACAAAGCTGAGTTGAATCCGACAGCATGTGCGGATTGTCGTTGTGAGTTCGTTCGGGGCATTGCTGTTTAGAGAAATTCGCATGAGGTCGTAATAGCAAAGAAGATCGAGGTATGAAATGAAAAAGGGTACAAATGCTGGGGTTGGTAATCTGCCGCTAGGAATCTGTAGACCCCTTCTAGCGTTTTAGGAGAGTGGTCTAAAGGAGCGACATCTTAAGAGCTAGAGGAAGTAAAAGCCCATTAGAGGTATGTTGTACTTGCATCCAAGGAGCCACCAGACTACAGGTATGCAAGCTGTGGACATGCACAAGGGGCCGTTCTGATACGAATCGAAAACATGGATTCACACGCATGCGTCGGTCGTGAGGTTATCTCCAAGATCTGGTGTCCGAAACTCGCATCAAGGCGCAAGGAAACGTCGTGTAGGCGAAGAGACCGATGGAAAAGTCGATGTGACAAATAAGAGACTCCTTTAGCTTGCAAGAGCGAGTGATACAGGCAAGAAAGGCGGGGACTAAGCCAAGGGAGGCTGCTTGGGCTTTTTTACCATTCTCCCGTGTTAGGCAGGAGCTTTAGGACCAGCCTCGACACATTTCGTGCGGCAAATTGCCTGGGTGGGATTTCGTCAATAGGCCCCTCCCGCTCTTGTCCTTGGACGAGATTCCGTTCTGCTTTAGCTACTCTCTTGTTAGCTAGCCTCCAAGGTGAATTTGCCAATGGGAACGGCGCATAGTCGATTTGGGAGTGTGAGTGCTCTCCTTACCTTCGGTAGCGAGGCGGCGGATGTTCTCGACAAAGGCAACTGAATCTTCATGTAAACCCCTTTTAGCGTCCTCCGAGAAGTCTCCTTCCAGAGGCTTAAACCCCCGATACCCCTTGTTGAAAAACCCTGCCAGAACATTAAAGACTTCGTTCTCCATATCGTTGATACATTTCCAAGCACCCGAATAATCATATGGCAAACCATTCCGCTCATCCTCCTTGTTTTTATCCTCCCAGATGCCACCTAGTATTGCCGATGTCTGTAAGTCTTGACAAACGAGAGCAAACAAGATCAATACGGCAAAGGCGATTGTCCAATTTTGCTTCTTATGCTGCTTACATAAATTATGGATATCGGCTAGGACTTCTTTCGTCAAGTCTTCTAGTTTTGGGCGGAGCCGCTGTTTTAGTTGGCGTAGAGCGATACCTGGGGTAGGATATCTTTCGGCCGGGTCATCCGTCCAGAAATGCATCCTTCCTCCCAATTCCCACCTGGATTCCGGAGTAAGGTACAGATTTTGGCCCATGAAGAAACCGAGTACAAGCAACTCTAGGCCGCGTTTGAGTTCGGGGCTCTCCTATCCAAAAGCACGTTAGAGATGAGATCGAATAGATGCTTAGAAGGGGCAAAGAACCTTTCCAAAGGAAGTGCCATAGAGCCAGCAGATGACTTTCAAGAGGTTGGACTGGAACTCGCTCCCTCCCGTTTCCGAGCGGAAAAACTCCGGAAAGCCCTCGAGGGGCCGGCTGATTAGGCTAGGGAAATAACGTTCGCGAAATTTCTTGTCCGCGTCTTTGCCAATCTGTAGAGGTACCAAGCCTCCTTTAACATGTTCATGAGTTCCTTCATCTGTATCAAGGCGAAACGAGGATGATCTTCTAAAGCAGGTATATATTTCTTCCATTTCCATCACCAACGGTGGACCATAGCCCCAAGTGCACTCAACTCTGAAGGTATTACCTAGTGGCACTATCCCCGCGCTGGCTAAGTATTTCTCCATCTCGTGATCTTGGAGATGACCGATAATATGGCCTACGCGAATAGTGAACGACTAGAACAGCGTGGGTTGCTTCATTCTGAAACTTACGAGGTAACACTAGGGCCCATCGGTTAGCCCATGGCGTGAAGTCACAGAGGACCCATTGGGATACCCTCGGTTTATTTTTTCTAGCTAGACATGGCCTGCACATCTCCCCTGGAGTCGGGTCGCACTAGTGGCATCTGTAAGTACCAAGCAAAGAGTGAGATGTATAAATTCATACCCTCTGGTTCAACTCGTGGCATGCAAAGCAAGCTCCTCGCTTTCTGACAGCACGCGCATCTTTCCTCTGCTGCGGTTCTAAACGGCTCCTCCGTCCAGGCCTTTTCTTGGTGTGTCCCTCGGACATAGAACCGTTCTGTGAGGGCCTTGATCGAGCTGTAGCCATTTGGACGGGAGGGGGCAGAGGACCGTACATCACGTTAGATCCTATACGGTTGTCCGGCTCGTGAAAAGGCACGAGATATATAGCTGAGACTTGAGCAAGGACGACTTGACTGGATCTTCCTCCATGGCTAGTAGACGGTTCCAAGCTGTTCAGGGGATGGGCGTGCCCTGGGCTATGTGCGGTTGTAAGTGGGTAGGGATGTTGTGGCGAATCACCAAGGTGTACTGGCGGTCCCGCGCTTGCAACACCGTTACCGACCTCGCGGATACTTGTATTGCTGATATGCTGCTCGTGATAACCCACTTGTGGATAAACGTCATACTTTGGTAAACTCTCAGCATGGAGCTCGTTCACTAAAGATCGTCCCTCAGGTGCAGGAATCGATGCGGGTGGCACTGCAGGCTCTCGGAGCATTTCCAATAGAGCCCAGCTAAGACCACCATTCGAGTTCCATGGACCCAGTTTGCTAGTATCAGTCCAGGGCTCTAAATTCTGACTGAGGGGAGCTGTTCCCGCATCCAAATAGTCCTCATCCTGATTCGTCCAGGTTCTGGAAGTGTCTCCATGGCTGGTGTAGCTGCCGTCAGTTGGAGATGACATATTCGCATCCTCTGAGGTTCGCCAGCTCTCCGTGCCTGTAGAGACGCTACCCTCAGTTGGAGCCGACATGTCCACGCCATTGGGGTAGGGTAAGGCTCCCGCGTACCCTTGGCCGGAAGAGATAGCGCAATCAGATGGGGTTAGCAGGCCGACATCACCTGAGCACAGCCAGTCCTCCGTCCATCCTTGGCAAGAAGAGAAATTGTAATCAGTATGGGTTAACGGGCCCATATCATCAGAGGACGGACAGACACCTTCGTGCCCTTGGCTAGAAGAGATCATGCTGTTGGATGGCGTTGAAAGGTCCATCTCACCAGAGTACGGCCGGGAGCCTTCGTACCCTTGGCCAGAAGAGGTCGTGCTGTTGGATGGCGTTGAAAGGTCCATCTCACCAGAGTACGATCGGGAGCCTTCGTACCCTTGGCCAGAAGAGGTCGTGCTGTTGGATGGTGTTGAAAGGTCCATCTCACCAGAGTACGACCGGGAGCCTTCGTACCCTTGGCCAGAAGAGGTGCTGTTGGATGGCGTTGAAAGGTCCACCTCACCAGAGTTCGACAAGGCGCCTTCATATCCGCCAGGAGAGGTCGTACTATTAGATGGCGTTGAGGGGTCCACATTATCAAAGGACGACCAGGCTTCCACTGAGTATCCCTGACCAGAATAGAAAGCGTTGGAGGGCATTGTGCACGTGACCGTAAATATCCGAAATGAGCGATAGAATAATAATCTTTAAGATACTGGTTTAAATGACAGTTTGTATTAGAAACTTTAGCGGCGAGAAAGCGAACAGTGCGGAAAAAGTTTGGAAATAGAGCGAAGGGGTCTAAATAATAAATGCCTCCTACACACAAGCACGCAAGCCAATGTGCCGGCCGGATTTTGAGGTTCTTGACAAGGCTCCACTCGGTGAGCTACACCGGCTGAGCAGCGAACCCGGTGAAAGCCACCGAATGTACCTTTTGGGAAAAAGAAGGCGAAAAGGAAGTAAAAAAAGTAAAAATCCGCGTCAACGTGTTCGAAGGTCACACTAAATACCTGAGACGAGGCCAAGAACGGACATTTTTCTCAGTAACTGCCGCGTGCCCGAATATCCGGTAATGGCTTACGAAGGCGTGCCAGACCGGCCAGAACTCCGGTCAGTGTACTCCGGTTTACAGCCGGGCAATCGAAATTCAGCGTCGCTTCCAGGTAGTCCTAGTTCCGCACTTATCGCACTTGAAGTCTGCGTTCGAGTTTTGAAATCTGCGGGTGACGGTAAATGACCCGGACAAGACCAGTAGAAGTGTGTCACGCTTTCTAGGGCGGTCCCTAGAGCATCTCGCTATGGCTCCAATGTCAAGACATCGTCGAGGAACCCGATTTTGGTCAGTAAATCCTCCCAAAAAAGCATCTATGACGAAATCCCATACCCCTAACACGACTCAGATCATTTGCTATCATGGTTCCATTATCGCTGTCAGGTCCAATGGACGTTCGGCGAGAACCTCAGTAAGTGTCTTTATGTTTGGCGTTATGTGGGGTTTAGGCACCAACACCCCCCAAAATACCCAGGCATCCACATCATGGACTTAAGGCATCAGCATAAGTGATGGATGGTAAGCTGTTGCTGTCGCTAGGTGGACGTGAGTTGGGATACATTTTCGCACGTTATAATAATGCAAGATTAGGATTCTATGTCATTGAAAAGTGTAAGATTTAGGGCGAGTGTACGTTGCAATAACAATAATTATTGTCAGGTCCGAGCGCGGACCAGTAGGGTTGCAATGGTAGTGTGCCAACGGCTATACGGACGATATAACAGTCACAGCTAGGATATAGGTCTGACGGTCGCTGTATGGTCGTGGATAGAATGTTCAATAAAATACAATGCGTTGACGATATATGGTAGATGAACTGATCGCTGGCATCCTTATGAGGCCAGCGGCTCGCCAAAAAGGAGGTGCGGGGATCGCCGCGTATGACGTCACTAAGATCCACGCGGAAAGGAGCCGCGATGTCAGTGCTTTGCCCGAAGGGAAGGTGGAAACGGGTTTAGCAACACTAGCCGCATCCCTGACAACCATCGAACCAACTACGAGTAGGCCCTACAGAGGTCTTCACCGGAGGAGGTGACTTCCCTCGCCCTGGGCTATACCCCCGTAGGCACAGCATACACGTGGGTTCGCCAGGCAATTCAATTCGACTAGCTAAAGAACTCTCTTCAAGTAGCTCAGCTGTGGTGTTTGCCAGCGAAGACGCCTCTGAGCCGGAGTTTATGTGGCGGTAGTGGTGGATTTTATAATCACTCCAGGGCAAATACAAAGCTTTGGAATCCGATCCGGCGCTACGGGATAACGTTTTTGATATGGACCCGTGTTCGCTATATCAATGTTATGCCCCGATCGTAAAATTGACGGTCGCGTGTGGTCCCGGCAGTGTGTTTAAATAATCAAACCTCCGAAAGTTAAAGTTGTCGCTGCTCCAACAATGGTAAGGCTATTAATATTAAGTACAAGGCTTATTTCCGCTTCTTTCCTTCTCGTGGAGGCGCCGCAATCGACCTGTCGACCCCAAAATCATTCACAATATTTCCTCAGGGTTGCTGTGTCTTCCGGGTCGTCACCAGATCCGTTATGAAGTATCTTTCCACTTTCTGTGTCATCGCCAGACATATTCTCACTAGGCATCTTTCTCCAATACTCTAAGACACCTTTTAAGAAAAACATCCTCAATCTTAAGCAAAGTATTTCCAGAGACAATCATATAAGAATTGGGTATAGGGATTGTTTTGCCCAACGATACCAACTTTATTACGAAGTATAAAGTGCCCCGGCTACGTCGCTAAAGTGGCATGTCAGGCTAGGACTAAACTAGGATTAGACTATGATTAGGAGGCTTTGCTTGGTAAACCATGTTCTAACTACATGCTAACAAGCTGGCCAGCTATAGGTCCTGAGCTTTGACGTAATAGCAAAAATCCAGGTTCTTGAAATCTTCAAGTCAAGCATCAAGCAGCTATCATATCTGGCAAAGAAAATTTACCACTTTCGGTAATGGCGCGCAAGTTTCTCTGAAGGACCCTTCCTTGAAGCCGATCCGAACCTCCTGTGCTACGCCTCCCGCAAGGAGCTCTACTTCCTCTATGTTACCTTGATGGACCCCGCAATACCTGCTAGGGTCTTGAACCTCTAAGGTCAGCTAGTGCTGCGGCCCGCTAAAATTCTCGGATATCGCTGCATGCTCTAGGGCCAATACCCGGCTCTCTCAGGCGACCCCCAAGGTGCGACGGTCCAGGGCATGCTTACGAAGTTCAATCGTCCAGGGAAGCAAAGCTTCTAGAAGCCTACGAGACAAGTTATTGCCGGGATACGGCTTGTCGAATCGAATTAGAAGATGGCACAAATGTCAGGGGCAGGACGTTCAAATGGAGCGCCGAGAAGGGAGATTTGAAGGAGGGGTCGCCGAAGGTGCTTGTATCGGCAGTGAGGACTATATGGCTGCACATATGCCGTATGCAATACATCAAGGAGAAGGCCCCTAAAGTTTGGCTTTTGTATCTTTTCAGCCGTTTGACAGAAAAGATGCATTGAACGGCTTGGCATCGAGAAACCGCCAACATCAAACGTGGTTATGTGGTCGGCGTTGAGGACCTCATGGCGGAGCTTGTACCCGAATTCGGCAATCTCAAGGATCTTGCAGAAGAGCTATAGAACATCCTTTTCGCAGTTGGGACGCTAAGATTGCACTATCATGCACAATGGCATAATTAATACATTTAACAAGATAGAGGGAGGCAGGAGTTCTCGAAGGGATTTGCAGGCTGGCTCCCTCCTCAGTCTGTAGTAGCTCCTTGCTTGCTGGCTTGGCTCCAGATCCCGAAAACCTGGCCGGATGTGGGGCTCTCCCGGCGGCGACATGGCCCCCGGGGCTTTCTTTGGTCACTGTCATCCTCCCGCGTCACCTGCTTCTCACGCACAATCCCCAACCACCCCTGTCTCCGGCACCTCCATGCTCGCTGGCTTTGCCCAATCTTGGAATTATGATCCCAAGGCTACACTAGAGGCAAAGAAGCAACGAGAGTTTCTACGGGAGTGCCCCACTCCTACTTCTTTTTCCCGCCGCGGCTCTCTCTCCCCAACACCCTCCTGCTGCGTTCTCCTATTAGCTTTAGACACCCCAACCCTCAGCGTGGGACAGGTGGTGCCCCTCCACTAAACGTCGTATTAATACGGGTCGTGGAGGTAACCGTCAGACTGGGCCCAATATGGGAACCAACCTTACGTGATTAGTTGCCAGTCATACCCCTCTTACCAACCACCTTATGGGAATGTAAATATAGATATGGCACAACATTGCGCAGTGATTCCGGTGTGGGGAAACGGGCATGCGTAACCTAACTATACCTCCTCAAGTCTTCTACCCATAGCCGATCATCAGATGTTTCGACATAACTTCGAAGACATCCAGAATGAGCGGCGACTAAATGTTTCGATCCCTGGAGAGAAGGCGACACCACATATAGTAGCTTGCACAGCTTCCGTTCAGTCTGCCGGATCAAGCAAAGAACCAGCAGGTATAGATATTGGGTTGATAAATTGGCGGAACGCCGCAGGCCGGGATGCCTACGGTAGTACCAAAGAGGGAGAAGGGACGTTAAGTAAAGACGAGGAGGTGACGAGTATGGAGGCAGCCTATGAAGTACACTTGGTAGGGATAAAGGACGCACCCCGCAGCAGGGTAAATCCATAGCCGCTTTCCTTCTCCAAATTCGAACCAGCAAGGGGCCACAACGCTAATAATTCAGCCGCGAAGAATTGCTCTTGACGGGCGGCTAACAACTTTTGCCAACTGTGAGCTCTGTAGAGTTGTAGTTTCTCACGCTGACATTGTGTGACCGATAATTATTGTCCATAAACGACTTAAGATCAGAGCGAAGAGTATGCCTGATGGGAGATCAGCGGATTGTAACGGCCGAGTTGCTAAGCAGTGTACTCACCAAAAGTAAATGTAGCTAGGGGACTCCTTATATTCGGGCTGAGCCTCACACGGAGGTTATTTGGACCGCTGATTGCTGTTGCTTGTGCCTCTATCTCTTCCTTTGCCGGTGGTTCGGATATGGCTGTCAATAGAATCTCTTGAATTTCAGCTTCGCCGGCGATTTTTTGTACTTGTTCGGGTTCCTGATCTCTTGGTTCGCATTCTTGTTCCGAATTTCCTGTATTACATTCTGCCGTGTCTGAACACACGGTCTTCGAATTCGATAGCTCTGGTTGAGTCGTGGGTTCGCGAACGATTAGTTCCAGAAGTTTCTCTGCATTTTCTAGCTGCCAAAGATTGACTAGGTCATAGAGTGAGACATGACCGCCCCTCTCCTCAACGAAGCCACACGTTATCTTGTTACGGGAGCCGAAGGATACAGTCGAAATCATTAACCCTAAATCGTTGGTGTATTGAATTCTCAAATTTGGATTCGCACCGGAATTCAAAAAATTTTCGATTAGTTCGCCTAGTAGCCGTTCATCTGCCAAGTTACGACTAGGGAGATGGGAGGCTGCTGCCCCGAGCATGAGACCCCAAATGGTAATACGATCACCTGTTCTGTACTCAGGGTTAACTATACCGGTATTCAGGCCTTCTTTCATACGTGGTGCCAGAAAACGCAAACCCGCGAAGTCGTCTGAATAAACTACACCACGTATTATGGAATCAAAAAGGGTACCAAGTTTAGCCCCATTGCTGAGCTGGGTAGGATCATCAGTAATCTTCCAAGAGACATAGTCCACAAGCGATAGGTTTGCCGCCATGTGGAAAACGGACACAGTGTTTGCGTCAAAGACGCTACCGAGGGTATAACGTGTGATACGCGAGATCAATTTCGTCTTCTCCACATCGTCAACCCCCATTCCTTGGAAACGAAGGGCCGTGGCGTGGAGGCACTCGAGGAAACGGAACGGAGCTACATCCTTTGTGGTCGACTTTCGAAGGCGAAGAATTTGCCCAACCTCGAAGGCTAAACTGTTTTTTGGGCCGGTGAATTCCTGGCCAGAAAACTTCAATTCTGCAAGGAATGTCTGACAAATCGCCTCTAGGATATCGAATTTCTTGCAATGATCTGTCATAATTTTCTGAATGTCTCTTCTGGACACAAAATCGTAGACCGAGCGGTGGGTGAAAGTGACAGATTGGGGGCAAAAGTGTCTCCTCCACTTGACGTCGTCGCTCCGGATTTCAAGGAGGCCTTTGTATTGACCGTTGAGTCTGCCCTGTGCCGATTTCACTCGGGAAGCTATTTCAGCCTTGCCTTCGTCAAGAGTTCGGAAATCCGCATCCATGGCGAAGTTAGCGTCTCTTTCATAGTCCTCCAGGAAGCTATATCTGAACAAAGATATCTCCGGACAGTCAAATTCCTTCAGCTTCAATACAACAGCAAACATCTGATACGATGCCTTACGGTCCGATGGGTGAATCGAGTCGAGGAGATGCTGGAACAGGGGCTCCATGCCCTGGGGCATGTCTTTGATTTTTTGTAAGAGGACAGAAGGCCGATTATCGTACTGTATGCCCTCCCTCAGTGATTTCAGAACCAAGGCGACCCATAGGAAAATTCCGTCGGCTCTATCAATGATCTCTTTCACTAAGCTTTCTTTGTTCACTCCATTTACTTCAGGTATTTCGAAGCTCTTTAGTCTTTCCTGTATAAAACTCCGAATGTCTTTACTGGTGAGCTCCTGAAGCCGAAGTCTTCTGTCGTCACTGAAAGCATTGCGAAAGACATCATATTCCCTACTTGAAACGCAAAGTTTTATGTCTGCTGGGGCAGCCTTTGTCCAGCTGAAAAGTAGGTCAACCATATCTTGGTAATCCTCTTGGCAAGTCTCTTCGTACTCGTCCAGTCCGTCAATGAAGAAACAAAACCGGCGGTTCTGGTACAACTGCCGATTTCGGACGAGTCGTTCAAACGCATCCCGGATCTCCTTTTTTGAGAGGTGTAGCTTCCTCTGAGCTCGCCAGTCCAGAGACATTATCTTCTGCCACGTCTGTGGAAGTACAGAGGGTATTAGATGGGGGCACTGTTCAAGAGTGTCATGGAGGAGAGAGCGAAGTAGGCCAGTTAAAGATCTTTGATCCTTTTCACCAGCTCTCCAAAAGAAAAATCGTGCAACTATAAGCGTCTTCTCCTTCCCTGCCCATTCGTTCAACAGTTGGGTTGTGCGGTCATGCTCGCACAAGAATTTCATCAAGGTGGACTTCCCAGATCCAAGTTTCCCAGAAATGTGAAAAATTTCTGTTCCATCAGCCAGCCAGTTGACGAATGAAACTCTATTTGGGTGATCACTGCTCTTAGCTTGTGATTCGTCGAAAATCCATCGAAAAGTCTTGAAATGGGCTTCGTCGACATGATCAAACCTCCAATGCATTGTGTCAAAGGCTAGACTCCGTAGAACGAGGAGCTCTGAGGAGGTTCGTTTAGGGAGGTCTATGAGGTTTCGAAGCAAACTTTGAACTTCTGGGCTGATGGATGAAATATTGACTCCGGCTTTGAGCTCCTCTACCTTCGTTTGAAGCGAAGCAAATTTGGTGGCGTCGGATTCTGCCGATTGAACTAGTTCTTTGAGGCGGTCATCTATTTTCGACCTGTTGCTATTCATTAGTCTGCATTTGACGGGGTGGCTTTCAGTGCTGGAACCTATCCAGAGCTTCTAGCTGCGCCTTTAGTTGGCTGCGGCACTTCCCCAGTCTTTCCTGTAGTTGAAGCTTTTCACCTTCGTGCCACTTGTCCCTTATTGCCGCGGAAAAAGCATCAGTTCTAGATTTCTGTTTCTTTGGCCTTGTTTTTTGAATGAGTTCTAGTATCTCCCCCGATAGCTTTCGGCACTCCGCCGCAAGATTGCAAATCGCCCTTTCCTCTTCGCTGTAGACGGAAGATGGGTCCGGAGAACCAAGCCTCGAAGACCAGGCTGTTATCTCAGTGATAACGACTTCCAAAGTCGCATTCTGCACTGTAGTTCCAGTCGTGGAACAATAGATCTCCCGAGCGCCACCGATGAGTCTAGTGCCAAAGTTGACGAACTGGACTATGGCAGATGCGAGACTGATTGCGGCAAGCGGATCCATACGGGATCAGATTCTAGTCTAACGTTCCTGTCAGTGAGCAGATGGGGTTAAGATCGCGTCCGTTAGAACGTATCACGTGTTCTCGATATAGCCAACACATTCGAGCAAGAGCAGCTACCAACGCTAGCGGCATTGAGGTCTCTTACAGGAACCACCTGGGGCATCAGTTTGATCGAACTAAGACAGCTATACCAGGTCATCGTCATCCCCCAAATTACGTATGGATGCTCTGTGTAGTATACACCACGGAGAGGAAAAGGACCGTATGTAGAAAATACTGCGAGAGCACTGAACAGAATACAAACTCGAGGCGACAAGAATAATATCGAGAGCATACCGAGCAACATCAGCTACGGCACTGGACGTAAAACTCTATATCCTTCCCATGCATCAACGAACTCGAGAAAAGGGCAAATGAAACAGCGATAGCCACTCGAACAGGCCCACTGAATTTCAATCCTGAGAACCCGTTCATACATACCACACAATCCACCATACCAAACCCAAGAGACCTGCATAATAACCCAACAACCTATGGAAGCTCCCTGTCAGAGCCCAATGTAGTCTTGATCCCTACTAGTACTAGGGGACGGCTCGCGAGCATTGCGCCAGCATGCGGCCCGTGCTCCAGCTAAGCTCCTTTTAGCCACGCCGCGACACCGCATTCGACGTCCCCACCCACTCGTGACGGAAGCGATTCCTTTAACCGCTTGCTAACTTCCTCCTCTCGACATTTCCGAACCACACGCTGCAGGTTCTCTTCCATGATCTCACCCATCCAGCACCTACCCCTGCAGCCAAAATGTAATGATGTAACTACGTCAAAGCTTTCAATATCGATGGTAGTTAGTAAACAACATCAACACGCGCGAATGTCCGTTTTTATCAGCTTTTAGTATTTATTATTGTTGCTATTATCTGGCGCTCTGAAGTAATTCTTCGATAACTGGAGATGGTTGGTGGTTGGTGGGCTCAGCAGCCTCGAAATGCGCCACAGCCGAACCAAACAGCCGGAATATGCTAAGGCAGATTTCGTTTCGGGGCGCCACGCCACGCCAGCATATCTGCTCTTGCACATCGTATTCGATACGAGAAGATGGCGAGGCATACTCCCACTCCTGCTGGATATTATATCTCGGACTTTCCCCATCACTATCGCTTCCGGTTGTATCTCGATATGATCAGACCACTACAGAGACCCATTTTCGCCGACCATTCCATTGTAGAATGCCTCGTTAGCTAGACTTGCTATTACCTAAGTTGCAGCTGGTACTCGTTCACGCCGAAATTCCCTCCCTTTTCTTTCGCCTCAAGGTCTGCAGCGATGGGCCAAACCAGTAAGCATCAACTCCCTCTTCCAACCCCGCCGTTGCTAATGAATTCCTAGCTTTAACCGGTGTTAGCGGATACCTTGACAACCCCGCAAAAGGCGTATCCACCGCATTCGCCATCCTTTTCACCATCTCCGGTGTCCTCCATATCCTCCAAAACAGGTACGTCTAGCCTCTCACCCCGCACCTAACCATCCCGCCCTTTCTCTAACATAGGTTATAGTAAATACAAATCCTGGTACCTCCTCTGGCTCCTCCCATGCGCGTCCACTATCTTCACCGCTGGCTTCATCTGCCGCGAATACAACGCCTATCGCCCCCAAAACGATAGCACTTTCACAGCTAGCCAAGGCCTCCTCTTCAGCGGAGTGTAAGCAAGTCTCAATCTCAACCCCTCCCCCCTCACTGACCTGCGTTCCCTCTAGGCCTATTATAACCGCCACCCTATACATCATCCTCTCTCGCCTTATAGTCACACAACCACACCTCTCCCCCCTCCGGCCGTCCCTGATCGTCGCAATCCCCATCTTCCTCCTATGCACAACAATCTCTCTCACTTCCCAAGGTGCCTCCACACTCTTCAATCCCACTGCCCCTCGCCGCTCCATCCGAGCCGGCCTCGCCATCCTAAAAGCCAGTCTCATCCTACTACTCTTTTTTACCATCAGCTTTATTGGGATTCTAGGGGTATTTCATCGTCGCTGCTCCACGGCAAGGGTATTCAACGCGAATGGGAACAGGAAAATCAAAATCGTAACTTTTACACTTTACGCATCAGTCACGCTAATCACCGTACGCGACATCTTCCGCACAGTCCAAATCTTCTCCCCTTCTGACTCTCCTGCGTGGAAGACAGAGGCGATTTTCTGGGTGTTTGACGCAGTGCCCTTGCTTATCTGCATGTTGGTGCTGAACGTTTTGCATCCAGGGAAGTTGCTCTTGGCGTAAGGGGAGAGCTGTGAGCGCTATGTTGAAACGGGTTAAGGGAAGATCTGGGACCTGATGTAGTGTAGCCTAACGAACTTTGGAAGAGACCTCGTATCAGCAAAGAGCTACTAATTGGTGATACAAATGTCAATGAGCCGTGGTATGATGTACGCATGTGACACCCGGCTCTAGGTCGTATTCAAGTGCGTCGTGGAAAAGCTCGGGATTCCATGAGATAAGTAGGCAATTGTCTAAACAAGGAGCAAGCCCAGAGTTTTGATTGTTCTGCCTGGACAGTGAAGAAAAAGATGCCAGACAACGAGCTGTAGGTATGCGTAGGTATTCGCCAATGGATAATCAATGAGTTTCCCCAAGAACAATTATCTCAGCGTGTCCACTCAGCAGGGAGAAAATTGCAGCCGGCTCGACTCAACATCCAGCCCCCTTCCAAGGTTTGTTGCTTCGTCTCCAAGATCCATCGCTAATTTACCCTTTCTGTCAATTTTGGGCCTGCAAATCGCGTCAATTCTTCTTGCACAGCCTGCGCCACCAACAGATTTCTACCTAAATTACAACTATACCAATATGCCCCCCTCGCCCCAGTCGAGGACCGTTATATATGTAGATTCCTTGGGAATGAGCTATACAGTAGTCCCATGGAGCGGATGGTTTGTATTGAAAGAATAGCAAAACGCTTCTCACTCCACGAGGAATCTTGTCCTTTTTGTTAAGTTTAGGCTGTGTAAGCTAGGATGGTAGTCATAGAATAGAACGGAACCAACTTAACTATCGACTTAGCTACTAGAATGAGCGAACCCGGGGGTTCTTACACACATAGGTTGCGGGCACCGCTATGGGTAAATAAACGAAAAAGGGGCAATGACCGGCGTCAATATATTGATGACCGGCATTCTATTGGATCGGCGGCTGGACATATCCTAACACTTTTCCCTTCAGATGACAAGCCGTCTAATGAATGTAGAGACTGTAGAAAATATTTAGTCATCACAAATACTCCCGCAACTCTCCCCCCAGCGGTAGACCAGCAATGAGTTCCGGAATCAAACGAGCGCAATCGCTGCTCCCACCGCACCCGCCGCGGATATAAGAGCGATAAGGATATCTTCTACACTGACGCTTGTCTGAGCGCGGCCGCGCAAAGCCTGGTTACCTGCCGCGATAGCCCTCCAGTTCCTGGCTAGGGCAGGGTTATTTCCGCTCTCGTTGATGGGATCATCCTTAGATCCGGGTGTGAGTGTTCCAGCTATGCGGCCAGCATGGCCCGCGGTCCAAGCTTTCTTGTCGGCGTCAACAAAGACGCAGGCGACGCTGTAATCGTACGCAGTTGGACCCGAATCGTGGAAATTACCAGTGAATTCGAATGCCCCGTTTGAGAAGACCTTCAAGGTTGTCCAGCCCCCAGCATTGGTACCTGAAGGGAACGTGAAGTTTACAGTCCAGGCGAGCTCGGTAGGATTGCCGCCAACGAGTGCATGTGCCCCGGTCGCTGGCGACCAGTATATGGTCCCGCCTTTGCTGAAGTCATTGTAGCGGCCGTTATTGTCGCCGGCCGAGGTCTCATCTGTTGTCGGATATCCGAGAGGGCCAGCTTCGCCGCTGAGTGAGTTCCATTTCAGCCAAACCTCGCCATAGATCAAGTGAGCTCCGCCGGAAGGGGTCCAGTAAATGGAGCCTGTGGCATGGCCGTCCATAGCAAAATCGTTGAAGCGGCAGATGTTGTCAGGAGTCGACGCTTCATCTGTGATGGGGTAGCCTAGATTGCTCCCTTCACCCCCGATTGAAAGCCATTTCAACCAGATCTCTCCATAGATCAAATGGGCTCCTTGCGCAGGTGTCCAGTAGATTGCACCGGTATCGTGCCCATCCATGCCAAAGTTGTTGAAACGACTTTTGTTGTCTGGTGATGAAGCTTCGTCCGTAATGGGGTAGCCGAGATTGCTCGTTTCGCCACCGACGGAGAGCCATTTGAGCCAGATTAGTCCGTAGATCAAATGGGCTCCCTGATCGGGCGTCCAGTAGATGGCGCCAGTGTCGTGTCCGTCGACGGCGAAGTCAGTGAAGCGAGATTTGTTGTCCGCAGTTGGTGCTTCATCTGTCTTGGGGTAACCGATGTTGCTTTTTGGGCCTCCAACTGAGAGCCATTTCAAGCGAATATCTCCGTAAATAACGTGGGCTCCTGTGGTAGCAGACCAGTAGATCGAGCCGCCCTCGTAGTCAACGTGGAAGCCCGGGGCCCCACCAATGCCAACATCAGCTACAAGTTGGGTGACTGCAGGTCCTAGAAAACTCTGGCCGCCCAAAGCCTGGTACTTCTGATCGATCGCCTGGGAGGCTGCGTTACTGCCCATGATGATATAAGTCTTTGGTTGTTAAAAAATGGTGCACTGAGGATTATACCAGGAGAATTGAGAGCCTGGGAGCTTGAAATTGGCGGCAAATGGGCTGTCTAATAAACATTGGAGAATCTCAGCCCAAGAAGCGCCTGCAGGATATTCAAAGCAACATACGATGCCCTGTTTTTTGCCTTGCACTGGCCGGATAGCGTACGCGTCATCAGGAAACTGGGGACCTCACCTGAGATTTGAGATCAAGCTCAGCTTGAGACACCAGATTTTGGACGAATGTAGCCAACACGATGCGGAAAGAACCATCTTTCAGGCAGGAGGATCTAGCAGCATACACATTGGGTTAAGGACCCGGGCCTAGACCTCTTCGTATAGTATCCTCATATATCTCGGGGCCATCGATTGAAGTTTTCGGTTGCTTTTCGATAGATAATGGTAGAAGGATAAGCCGTCTGACAAGATATATTCGCCACCCTCGCCTGAAATAATAGGAATATAGTATAACATTAGGCATTTCTTAGTTCAAACCATTATTTCTTTTGCAGAGCTGACGGCAGGCTGCTCGTCATGCGGGGAATTCGGGGTACCCTAATTCTGCAGAAGGCACCAACCCCGCAGGCCGAGAGCAACACCGCGCCCGCCATTGCATCAGCCATCTATGGGCTAAATAATGTGATTTGGTGTAGGGTTGGTCGAGGCATTATTTTGTAGGTTCTAGCCCCGACGTATTGTTGCCTACTATAGAGTAGTCTGATCAGATTATGGGTGTCAATGACGCGGACGCCGACATTGTGCCTCGAGGCTGTCCTTAGCGAAGCTGACCACAGGTGCAGAGAAGGAGCCCAGTTCATGCATAATTACTCCGTCGGCTCGTTTCTCTTCATGGGGCTAATCTTGGTAAAGCGGGAGTCGTGCAGTTGGCTGACGGCAATGTGCGTCTACTCGCCATAATCAACTAATCGGCCCGTCGTTCTGCAAGCGCCTCAAGCTATTTTCCAAATGCTGAATATCCCGGTTCCCCCAATACTAGTCGTCGAAGCGAAACACCCCCAAAGAATCGGACATCGCGACGCCACGACCGAAGCACATTGTCTAGGCAGTATAATACGACAGTAAACCGGCTTTTTACTCGCGAGTGCCTCACCCAGCTGGCGCCGCTTTAAATGGTGAGCTGGGTGATGCTCGCCCTGAGCTCGCGCGAGCACATCATCCCACCACTTTCATCCTTCACACTCCCCCCACCTCCGCCAAGATAACAACAGTATACTGCAGCCAGCTCACCCCAACTTCCACCTCTAGCTGGCCCTCAATGAGCCACACTGTCCCGAACGATGCCTTTGCCCAGGCGGTATTACATCTTCGAGCCGACTATCAAAATGTGCGGGATAGTGCTCGCCTAGTCCCACCAGCTGGGCGACCCGTGGTCGAACAAAGCATAGATGTGGTTGAAGACCTTGTGTACCACACATACTGGTACGAGGACGGCAGCCCTCAAGGCCAGTGCATCCGGCTGGCTGACATTCCCGGTACGCTTTCTGGCGATATACTTCGTCTACGTCGAGATCTGCCGATTTTAGACGGCGACCACGAGATTATCGGTGACCAAATTCGTCGTCTTGCAGATGCACCAAAACCGCCACCGCCGTGTGAGGAGGACACCTCGGAAGATCTTGCCGCAGTTCTTGCTTCGCTTCCCATGGTTGAAGTCGACCCTGACAAACATTTCGTCAAGAAGGGAAAATACGAAAGCGAGATCAGGAACCTGCTCAAATGTCAAGGAGGCTCCTGTCCAGGAGTGCCAATCTCGCCTTATATCATCCGACTGCTCGGACGGTCGTCGAATGACGAACTAGTATTCGAGAAATTTAAGTCCCGATACGTTTTGGCATTTGTTAGAACCCTCGACATCTATAAAAGCTGGATCCTGCAGTTAATTTCTGGCCTTCGATCTCTTCATTCGCTTGGAATTGTTCATCGCGATCTGCGCATCGACAATTTGCTCTTCTCTCCTGACAATACTAACATACTTATCTGCGATCTTGAGGGACAATGGGGGAATCGCCTGGCGCCTGAGGTTTCCCGCCAGCCTATTTTGGACGCTGGTTGGACCGAGAAGTCGGATATCTATGACCTAGGTCATATGATAAAAGGTATGGTATATGGAAATGCCCCAATCACAAATCTTGTGGAATGGCCTGTCCCTCCTCCCCTTAGTGGGATCGTGGAAGCCTGTACCCGCGAATTACCTCACGAGCGCCCAAGTCTGGAAGAGTTGTGTATTATGATTGACGGAATTAATGTGGCCAACTCCGGGAAGATCAAATGAGCACTTTGCAAGTGTTAGGAAGGGAAGGCTCACATGGAACCATTACCTGGATTTTCACTAGAGTCCGCATTTCTGCAGGTGATAAATAGTTCCTTCAATAAAAATTCAGAAAGCTCTGGTCATATAATCATAAGATACATAGTCGTAAATGACAGTGCAGTATTTGCAGTGGGAGGGGAAGTTGCGTGAGGGATAGAAATGAAAGATGGCCGACTCTGCCTGAACCTTTCTCCGGCAATCTAGCTCCGAATAACTCATTGATCAAGGTGAGATTTCGTGCCTTTTATCAGATATCAGTAACATTACAAATTTTTGAGCACATGTTTAATGCATGCATACCCTTGTGCACTGCACCACCTCGAGAAGTCCTTGAGTCACACACAATCACGCATGCCATAGTGACAGGATCACCTTTGCCAAGATTCCACGCTGTTTCGATGTGATTGACTGCTCGAGCTTCGTTGGTATCTGTCAATGGGTTCAAGATATTTTTGCGTCCCTCGGTGTTCAACCATTTTGCCTTCGTCTTGGCCGTTGATATAGTATAGGCCTAGGACACCAATATGGGAAGTAAGGTCGTTGAATGCCTTTATGAGATCGGCTGGCGGCGAGATTGTGGGCCTTGTGGTGAACTCATATGCCTCCCCGCTAGGAAGCCAGCGTTCCGGATAGTACTCCTTCAAGGAAGACACATTCTCTGGCTGTGAAATGTTGTCTCTGGCGAGCATTATCTCGTCTTCAGCTAGGGTGCAGTGCGCATGGACGAGACAGAGGCCGAAGGCATTCTCGTACATGGCAAGAAGGTTTCTTACAATAGCGAACACCTTCTCGCGATCTAGGAACCGTTTCTCGGCATCCCCCAGTGAAGGCAGGGTGTTATACAGCACAGACACTGTCGCCATGAGCAGGGAATTAATAGAGAAATTGCAGAAGCCTTCTATGAACTATATTAGATATTGAGATAACAGACAAGCTTGAGAGAAAGTGATGACCCACCATGTCTGATAAAAACCGGTAAAATACGATTCCTAAACCGAAAAGTTGATTCAGGTCAAGGCCTTCGGATTGTGAAAATCAGGAAGCAATTGGGTCGCCCGGCTCCTATTTAACTTCATGGACACGGAAAGCATAATTCATACTACACTCCCAGCCTAGATCATGCTAGAGGGGAAGCCCGGCGAAAATGCATGAAGGTACTTGCTGGGACATCCCTACTGTAACGGCCGGCGGGGTGCCGGCAGGTTACGGTCGTGAGTATATAGGTACGGTGCCGGAGCGTGCTAGCCTGTCGGCTAGCACTGTGGTCCTTTGGCCCAGTTGGCGGTCATGCGCGAGTTCCGGCCCCCGACCGTTACACCTACTAGGAGTAAATGAACGGTGCCTCATTGGTCACAATCCCAATCTACTACCAAAGGCTTTGGCGTTAGTTAAATGGCTAGATGCCTGCAGCGTCTGAAGTCAAATAGGGTACAGGCGTGAAGGCGGGTGGGAAAGGAAAGTCACCGGCTCAGCCCGCCCGCGTGAGCACAGGGCGGCGTGCTCACTTGCCAAAACGGGGTGGAAGTTGGGGTGAGCTGGCTGCAGTATACTGTTATCTTGGCAACACCAGACGATAGAAATCGCCCTGCACTCACCCGCCATTGGCGGGGTTCGGTTTCTTGCTGGGAGCTGGGGAAAAGTTCGGTGCCGAGATTGGCGTGTTCCCCCCACGCGGAGGGCTTTGTCCGCGGTTCCACCAACGGAGGCCTTGGCGGTCGTTTAGCACCCCAACAACAACAGATACCCGCGGCGACTAGTTTGCACCTCCTGCGGGCCAGACCCATTGCCGGGAGCAAAACCCCCTTTTTGCTTGATAGCTAGGTCCTAGTTACTAGGTTTACTAGGTGATCTATCAGCCTTTTCCCCAGAACTACACAATTTTAAAAAATCTCTAATTAGGGCTTGCGCGGTGGGTTTCCTGGTGTTGTTGTTGTTGTTGTTGTTGTTGTTGTTGTTGTTGTTGTTGTGGGGTAGACACATCTTATGGCTCTTCTGAGGATGGCCCACTTGATTGTATAGAGGAAAGACTGGATGTGTTTTGGCCGTCTGCCGACCGCCGGCTTGTCAAATTTCTAATAAGGCGGCGCATGATTCGTCTCTTAGTGCTGACTGTAGAAATATTTTTAGTGATAGGTGTCTTCGTGTCTCTCCACAATTTTTGTCGACGTCCAATAAACCGTGGCGAATATGCTCAGCTGATAAGCTTCACACCTTGAGAGGTACAGATGTAAGTGGCCGTTGGCGGCCTAGCACACCATAACAACATCCCGGCCGTAAATTAGCTACAGATATTGGACGCAATACTCGACTTCCCCCAATCAATTTATCCAGCTCCCATCCCCTCGACCCAACTGCACGAGCCGCCGTTGAATCAGCAAAGCCCACTATACCCACACCCATTGCCGGAGACAAAATTGATAGTCAACTCCCCATCGTTGACGTTGTTGTCGCTTGGGTAGAAGTACGGTACGCTCCCGCATTTGGTGCACCCGTGATCAACGATGAACTGGGCCAGGTTCGGGATGTTCCGGCCAGGTGCGCCGCCCGTGAACTGCAAAAACGCGCAGATTGCTCCACCAGCCTGCGGCTCGCGTACACATGCGATATACTCTCCATTGCTGTACCAGCGGTTGGGATCGATGTTGTTCATGTAGCCTCGGATCTTCTGGGGTATATTTGATTGGGCTGACAAGCAATAGTTGCTGCCGAAGCAATTGATTCCCAAGGCCTGTACGAGACCGCCGAATTGGAGGCCTGCGAGGAGGCAGGCGGTGGTTGTGATGCGCATTATGTAGGTAGAGTTTGGAACCGGTATGAGCCTGACTGGATATATCGACTATGATCCAAGCCACTATACTGTTAGTGGATGCCCCCCAAAACAAGGACATCTTGCGGATTACCTTGGGGTGATTGGTTTAGGCTATAGGGACGGAGATTCTCTTGAAGCGGGAAGATATGTTGCTTTTATACACGGCAGCTACCGCGCATGTATGTACTCTCCCCGGATACTATGTATATCCTAGCATTTAGAGCGCGTACTCACCACTAGGGGTGAACTATTGTCCATCACAACAAATTTCCTAGGGTATTCGCAAGGATCGCGTGGATGCACAACCGGTGGGGGCCGAATGTCCACATACCACGTAGTGCTAGGTACATAGTACGATGCTTTTCCTAGGGACGAATATATCCTAGCATTTAGAGCACGTTTGTTATGCACAGCGCAAGGTCAGCGACCCGCAGATGGCAGCAGGCATGATTGGCCTGCATCCCACCCTCTCCGCTTGATAAGGCTTACCACTAGCGGCCGAGCATCGAGGTCCCTTCCAGCGTGAATCCACAATGTAAATATATTTTCACTGTGAAAGGCGACCGCAAATCGGTGGCACTTTAGAGGCGGGCCAAATTCCCACGTCTTGTCCGTGAGCTGCTTCCTGACCCCCACGAAAGCTGAACCTGGCTCCGAGAGAGACTTGCAGACAACCAATTTTTCAAAAGAAGAGCGAGGAGATACCAATGTTACCTGTCGATGCCGCAGCGAGGAGCGAGGAGCGAGGCCGTCTACCAACCGAACGGTAGGTGCGATTAACATTAGTGATGCTCGAACACACACGAAGTCACAAAGCACGCTTACAAGCAGGACCGAGTCGGACTCATTTGTACTGTACATATTGCGCCATAAAGTTTCGAACCATCGTTGCTGCAGCACTGCAACTCTGGTACTAAGATGCCCCCAAAAGTAGCTGAAAATATTAAGACTATGTCGGGTTTCAGTCTACAGGTAGAAAAAGAAGCAAAACTTCTTGTGCTAAAGGAACTACCATTGAATTCATATCAACGTGTTCTATTTTAGTCTGATTTTGCTTAATTTTGGTATGGTATATATCAATTTGACTGGGCCTTCACTTTAGCAGCTTAGAATCCCACTAGCAGCGGAGGCTTGCTTTTTTCCTTTCTCAAGAACTGAAGTTTGAGATAATTTTAATAATATTACTTTAGCAGACTCAGGCCTGTGACAGAGCTCATGAAGCTAACCAGAAGGAGTCATGCTCTGTTATAGGGTCTGAGCGCTAAATACCGTAGTTTAGTGTATTGAAAATTTCATTTAATGTTAAGAAATATTTTGTAAGCATATATTAGATACTAGAAAAGTATTCTCTATTGCTAGTTTAAAGAGCTTTTTCTTAAGTAATATAGGATCATACTTAGGCTTTGCCTTATTAAATTCTAGTTAAACTAATTTATAGATATTGTACAATCTATTATATTTAAGTATCTTAATAATAAGAATATTTAGGGTCTTGTTGAACTACTTTATAATATATTATTACTAGTTTACTACTTATTTTGAACTCAATAAACTTATACAATATCTCAACTAAATTTTCTAATGATACTTACTAATGTTGCATCTAGTACTCAGGTTCTCTGTAAGAGTAATACTATATTGAACTTAGTATGCTGTATTGAACTGAGGGCCTAAGCTTACTAAAGTGATAATAATATTACTATCATAACTTGTGGTTAGTTACCTGATGAAGCCTCTGAACTTCCGTAGCTAGGTAATCAGCTCATGTGATATCGATAACATCTTATCCATATACAATACAATCTCCCAGCTATTATATGTTTGCCGTCGTATATATATATGACCCGCTAGCCTTCCGCTTAGAGGTTAGTGATTAGTTTTTTATATTTCTTACCTGCTAGAATCAAGTCTATCCCGCCTGCCATACATTCGAAGTCAGACCGACGTATAGTCATCCTCAAACTATTGAGTTAACTCATTAATCCTTATATATCTAAGTCTTATCTACACATAGGCCAGGCGGCTAGCTATCATTGTCACTATGCAGTACTACATTACACTGTTACTGAACCTTCTTAGAACCCTCAATATTAGAGTACCTTCGTATTGCCTTGATATTGAGAGTTTGTCATGACCCGCAGTCGGTTACCCGGCGAGGCCATTTAGGCCTCCGCAGCCGAGTAACTAGCTCGGGTTACACAAACGGCGACTCGCCTATATGGTTATATGGATTCCGCAAGCGTACATCCTTATTACTTTATGACGTCTGTTTCATTATTAAATGCCCATCGTGTATATAAGCGGCTCGCTGGCCTCCTGCTGGAGGTCAGCAATCAGTTCTTCTATATCTCCTGTTCATTAGAATCAAGTCTATTCCGTCTACTCTACATTCTAAACCGGGTCGACGTCAAGTCGCCCTAAACCATCGACCATCAAGTCCATCCATTAGTCCTCGTACATTTAGGCTTTACCTAGACGCAGACCAGTCGGCCAACCATCATCATCGCTGCAGGGTGCAATGTCACACTGTTATCGAACCCCCTAGATCCCTCGACGTCGGAGTGTCTTCGTGTCGCCTTGGCATCGAGAGTTCTTACAGAGTTCTTACAATTACTTTAGTAGGTTCAGACCTATAACAGAGCTCATGAAGCTAACCGGAAAGAATCATACTTTGTCATAGGGTCTGAGCGCTAGATACTGCAATTTAGTATATTGAAAATTTTACTCAATGCTGTAAGAACTCTTGATGCCAAGGCAACATGAAGACACTCCGACGTCGAGGGATCTAGGGAATTCGATAACAGTATGACATTGCACTCCGCAGCAATGACGATAGATGGCCGACTAGTCTGCGTCTAGGTGTATGAGGACTAATGGATGGACTTGATGGTCAATGGTTCAGGGCGACTTGACGTCGGCCCAATTTAGAATATAGAGTAGACGGAAAAGACTTGATTCTAGTAAGCAGGAGATATAAAGGAACTGATCGCTGACCTCTAGTAGGAGGCCAGCGAGCTGCTTATATATACGATAAGCTTTCAACAATAAAACAGATGTCATAAAGTAATAAAGATGTATGCTTGCGGAATCCATATAGCCATATAGGCGAGTCGCCATTTGTATAACCCGAGCTAGTTACCCAGCCGCGGAGGCCTAAATGGCCTCGCCGGGTAACCGACTGTGAGTCATGACAAATTACCTCTTTCTTGACTTTGCTTGAAGGCATTAAATTTTGATATTTATGCTTCCAGCACACTTAACCTACCTTACTTAGCCTCTAGATATTAGTCTATTTGGTCCTTTATAGCATTATTATAGTATCTTGCTTGCTGAATAGTTCAAGAGAGGATATCTAGCTATATCTAGAGAAGACTTTATCCCCTTACTTCAACAAGTTAGGGAATGTACATATACTCTCCAGAACATCAAAGGAGCTTGGGCAGGTACTAGGTTAGTTTCATATAATAGAAGGAAGGTTCAGAGTAGACTGAACAAGAGCGTCATACCTCAGAAAGAGCCACAGTTACTACTTATAGCTCTTAAGACTTCTAAGTAGTCATATAAATTTTGGTAGATATTAAAGTACTCAGAGTAGTTAGTACTTCAAGATGGCCTCAAGAAGCTTCTATTGAGTACTTTGGAGAAGCTAAACAAGTCTGAAATACAAGCTCAAGTACAGGAAGCCATTGCTAAGTATGAGACTACTTTTTTAAAAAAGTGTCTTGATATAAAAGCAAACTATCATAAGAGCAGGGTTAGAATGACCAAGAGACATCAAGGATATACTAAATTGATGACTCAAGATGATATTAATGAAGCTCTTGAGAAGTATGACATAAAACAAAAATAGCTTGCTAAGATAACTACTAAGAAGAAGAAAAAGGGAAAAGAGGGGACAAGGAAGAGAAGTAAGGGTAAAAGGGTAGTTAGGGAAGTTACAGCACTGTCCACACCTCCAGTGGCATCAGGAGTTAGATTTGAAGCTCAGGTATCAGACTCAGAAGGTTAGTTTATCATATAATAAGTCTTAAGCATTTTAACTTTAATCAGAAAATATTGGCCTTAGAGTGATGCTTATATCTTCTGATAATTCTGATTCTGAGGCCTCTGAAACATCAGAACCATATATTCAGAGACTAAGGAAGGTCCTTGCAGCTGGGCCAAGCAGAAGTGCATCAAATGCTGGTATGGTAACAAGATCTAGGGCAAGGAAGGAAAATTAGGGTTATCTCACAAATTTGCATGCTGTACATAGGACGGCACCATAAGTTTTAAGACTCTTCGCTTAGGTGCCGCCCCACTAAATTCCAGTTAAGTAGCTCACTACTGCTGCTCCCGACCGTGCTGTAGTTGGTAGGTACTCGCTTAACTGGGATTTAGTTAAGAGTCTTAAGACTTATGGTGCCGTCCTACGTACATGCAATTGTTGTCCATTGTCTGTCAAATTCTATTTTTAAGCAATCTATATACTACAAAACATCTATTCACAATTTTAGGACCATAGCCCTAGAATTGATTTTGGGGTTGTGTTGCGGGCGTGGTCTCGGGAGTGTTTTGCGGAGCGGCAAACTCGCGGGGTTCGGCAAACTCACCGTCGGTTACGTTACTTCTAATTATTGATATCGATGGAGGATGAGGAGAGCGGAGGTGCCAGACCGGCACGTATAAACGCCTCACAGTACATGATGGTACGTTGATTAGATTAAGGGTTAAGGATGAACTAAGATGGAAGTCGAGGGCTCTGAAACACTTATGCTTTAATCTGGTAGTGGATCCACAGTGTCCCCCGGAATGCTCTCCCCTCTCAAGATGTTCCGCCCCAACGCCAAGAAGAACCCCAGCACGGCCTCCGCCCCAGATTAAAAAGTAATGGTGTGGGTTTTTATGGGGAAGCTGGGCTGAGCTCAAGTCATCGTTAGAGCTTGCTTGAGGAGTGTTGGTTTTGATCTTAACTTACCTCGTTTTCTGTTGTTCTCGTCATCTTGTCTACCTTGATTAGAATAAGTTAATTTTCCTTTTGAAAGTCCACCGTTCTATTATCCCTGCACTCAATTCTCTTAAGATTGTTCTCACGGTTATTATTGAACATACGGTGTAGAAGAATTGTATTAGCTAGCTACCGTACGGAGTAGAGAGAGTGTGTAGTGTATATAGAAGAAACTAAGTACATTGGTGTTCGCGGGACCCTATATACTCCGAGTGTTAAGTCCCCGCTGGCGACCCTGTGTCAGTAAATAGGGGCCACACAATTTAGGCCACGCCCATTTGTTAACACCGGAAGCTGATCGGTATCCTAACCACAACACATAACCTCCGGTCCCACAGTTATTGAAGGCTCCGGTACTCAAACAGTAACCGTTTGCGGCGCAGATGGTTGGAGCGCGACTGTCCGGGGATGGATTAGCATTACGAGAAATCCTTCTCCAAAGGGGATATTCCTCTACTCTCATCACACCTAGATCTACTATTGGATTGTGTCTTCAAATCCCTACTTAAGAGGCTACTCTCCTCGTCTTTTATGTTGCTTCTCCAGATCTATCCTTCTATCTTCAACTTTAACTTCTTTGCCCATTAGAGCGCTTAGTCGTCTGGACGTTCGTTCTGCACTCCACATCTATTGTCGTGATTTCATAATTTCCTATCTCTGCCATGAAGCACTTAGTTTATACTATCTGGGTGCAAGCTCTTTTTCTTGGGCTATGTTGTTATTGGTGCCCTGTCCGCCTCAGCCAAGAAGGAGGTCTCGGCCTCAGG